>JANTPZ010009940.1:0-14064 GCA_025593235.1 Vachellia pachyceras | reverse complement strand
AGAGAAGGGTGTAATATTAGGCACCTGAAGAAGGACGAGGAATCCAACCCGCGGAGGCAAAGGGCCACAGAACTTGGCGGAATGTGAGAGATGCAGCCAACGGAGGAGACGTTTGAATCAGATGAAGAGGGAAGGAGACGAAGGGTGAAGCAGGAGTCCAAAAAACCATAAATGTATGAGGCTGATGGTTGTGGCGGTTTGCTCCTCCCAATGTTAGGTTAGGATTGCATGACTCTCATGCTTGCCTTTTATGAAGGCAGAAAAGTGAGGCCCACAAAAAAAAAAACGAATTTTTCGGGGCCATTTTTGTGTCACCGCAAAATTGTAATATGAAATATTTAATGAAATTAAAACATATTCTGAAAGAATTGCAAGCGAAACAAACAGGGAACGAGAAGAAAATGACAGCTAAGTGTTTGTTTGGCAACACCGTTACCAAAACGGTGCACGTAAGTCGAGACAAAACTATCTTGAAATCCGTAAAAACCATCTTGAAATCCGTAAAACCATCTCGAAATCCATAAAATGCCTCGGAATCTGTAAAATCCATTCTCCCAAGGAAGTTCCCAAACACACGCTAAAGCTTATTGGCCTCTCGTTCAATCCCAACGCACTTTTAGTTTAGAATCACAACATCGTACCATGTTTATGAACGAATCTTTTTATCAACAGGGTCCCTCATTTCGAATGCCTTTACAGATATGCCCCTTCTTCTACTGGGGTGATCCATGGGTTACGGCCTGGGACTCGATTCTAATTCTCATCCGAAGATGAGAATTGGCTTGCATATCAAGAGTAAGATTAAGTGGTTTATTTGTAGGATGAAACACACAATAAAAAAAAAAGGTAAATTTATGATCAGGTCTTAAAAGAAGTAATGAACAAAAAATTTTAAAAATTGATAAAATTATCATCAGATTCCAGTAGTAAATGGTCAGACTGTCATAAACAAACACACTAACTGATAATAACAACTGGATAAACTGTTGTTAAAACTGATGATAATTTTTTTAATTTTTAAAACTTTTTATTTATTAATTATTGTTATTTAAAGTTAGTAGCAAGCTTACTGAAAAAACGAGTGAATGCGAAGGCTGCCTTGGTCGAAAGGAAATCAGATGGTCCCAATCAACCCACCGCCATTTGCTAGCCGCAGGTTCCCTATCCCTTCGTACCAGGTGGCAGCACAAGCACGCGAATATATTCTCTCTCTTTTTTGGTTGAACAGGCGAATAGACTCAAGAAGTAGGAGTGCTTGCCCTAAGGTTGCCTCCTAGTGCCTCTTAAAGAATCGATCACACATTCTCATAGTCAAGGGATTCAAACCCACCTACCAGTTCAATCAACTGCTAGTTGGTCATGCTAATATAAAAACCAACGAGTCTATGCTTGTTTGGGAATTTTGTATCCAAATGGTACATGTAAGTTGAGATAAAACCATCTTAAAATTTGTAAAAATCATTTTGAAATCCATAAAAATATTCTACTCTATCACATGCTTTTGCTTCCTTTTTGGGCCCAACAGATGTCATTCATCACCATCAGCTACCCACCTTTACTGGGCCTATGGGCTTTAGGCCCGTATGATAGCCCAAAAAAGTAGCTGACCCTTGGCACGAACCCACTGGATGTACCCACCTAAAATTTGCAACATATCACTTTTTTATCCTGCGGCATCTTCCCTTGTCTTTCAATTTTAATTTTTTTGGGTACAACTTTCAATTTTATTTTCACTTTTGATCAATTATTAATATTATTGTTTTGTTCAGGAGTGTTCAGAATTTTCGCTTTGTCGTTGCAGTATTTTACAACTAGTTTTTGACAGGGACGAGTTATTTCTGGGCATATCACGAAGATTTCAAGCTTATTCATTAATTCTAGCTATCGTTGTACTTGCACTTATGTAAAGCAACATATTGAAAGGAGGAGGAGGAGGAGGAGGAGGAGGAGGAAATGGAGCACTGGGATAAAAAAAAAGTACTTATAGATGAATGGACATGACCCGGCGGTATTGTGTTGTCATGCCTGTGATATGGCTCCATGACAGTGATGGTAATCAGACGTTTTAAGCATTTTGAATTGAATGATCTCTATCAGTAGGGCCAAACACATCATGCTCAAGTGGGAAATTACAAACACAGCTCGATCTTCACCTGTTCCTATGACTTTTGTGTCTTGTTTCACACTCATCTTCTCCACACTAAGTTCCCAGCATGTTATGTTTGCCACGACAATTTTAACAAACGCCTTTTGTATTATGTTGTCAGCAAAGCATCCTAGCTCTGCTCGAATTAACGCGACTCTCAGCTCAAGATGGATTTTTCAAGCCATGAAAAGCATCCCACACCTACTTTGGCACGTCGGTCTCCACTATGCATCTCCTGGAACTATGTTATTGTTGCTATTACTTTAAAAAGGGTGATAAAGACTGCTTCATCATTGTTGTTAAGATATCTTTATGGAGTATCTCTGCGTAACCTTTCACTTTGACTGAAAACATGGTGCTATAATGGACAAGCTAAGTGTAAGAACGTAAAAACGAAGGAAGACTTCAAGTGCAAGGATTTTGTCCACAAAAAAACACGCATCATTATGGAGAGTTAAAGGGGGCTTGAACATTCAACAAGTTTGGAGCTTTGTATAGGTAGATGAAACTGCATATCAAAGTGGATTGAAGGAAACGATTATTTAGGGTGATGTGGGCCAATCGCTGTGATAATTATAGCAAGCAGTTCGACGTCATCTTGCTTGTTTTCATATAATATGAAACGTTGCTCTTAATTAATGAACTTCTCTTTATCAGAAATCTTCCGAGAACTGTACCCAAAAACGACGACCGTGACCAAACAACCACACTAAATACCTACCATATTCTATAAAATCTATGCCATACCAAAATTCACTGCACCAAAAAGCAAAAAGTGAATGCTAAGTTGCCTACGAAACCCACATGCAAGGAATTGTTTCAATCTAATTGTATCATGTGTTGTATTTTAATAATTAGACATAACTCCTATGCATTACAAGCTATTAATCTCTTATAAACAGTGTAGTTTGTTATATTTTATTAATTTGTTGGCCAACAAAAATATGGATTTCAATTCTGATTATGCACCTTGCTGCTGCCAAGTTGACAATCATCAGTCTGATAATGTTTGAAGTTCATGGTGTCGATATTATGCGAAACTTCTCTTACTTGTTACTGCTGATCTTAACCTATTTTACCTTATCTTTCTGCAGGTCCGACCACTTGATCTAGAATGAGGAACCAGATTTTTTTCCTTTTTCAAGGTGACTTTTTTAGCTGGCGACTGAAGAGTGGGGTCATTATCTCTTTCATATATTGGAGATTGGATGGCCGGTCAAAAAAGCACCAACTCTCTACGGATCGTCAGATTCAATGATCCATGAGAAATAATTGATACATCTCTTGTGGAAAAAAACTGCAAGACAATACTGAACATGGAAGGTTCTTTTAAAAAATGAGTACTTATGGTTCATACCCTACCACATGTTACTGGATTTGCTTTCGCCCTTCCATTACTTCCTCCATTTGCGTTTCAATGATAAGTACCCAAGTTTCATATTGCTATATCACTCTCAATAATAGAACTTTAACTTTATTGGAACTTTTCTTTCTCTTTCCACATCCATATCTGCTCGCGAGATTAGAATTTGGGCATAACCTGCAAGTCTTTTTTGTGTGTTAGATAGTCAGGTGAAGAAATGTTAGGGTGCTTTCTTAGTTTCATAGACTTAAACTGAGCATGCCCATGTGATTGCTATCAGCTTTCTATTTAGGCTGCAAGCAGTAACCATTTCTCTTTTCAGTACATCATGGATTACTTTAAAGGACCATGTATATATATGGTAGGTCCATTCTCCCACCCATAAGTCCGTTTTCGTTTCTATTGGTTGGTGGAATCATGATCTTCTTCTATTTTAATTCTATTATATAGATTCATATCTGTCAGAAAATAGTGCCAAAAAAAAAGTAATGTAGCCATTTCCAGAAATTATGGGTAAATGGGATGAGAAAGAGAGGGGACAGAGAAAACAATGAGGTAGCAGGTAAAGTTTTCAAAAACTTCTGATGTTCATAATGGTTGTCGTCTGGGATAGTGTACAAACAAGATATATCAAATTAGGGGACATCCCTTTTTAGTTGTGTGACAAGTGATTGAATAGTACGTCTCTTCTGATAGATATCACAAGATGGCCCGTGGTCCATATAACATGCCATGAGATTTTGTAGTTAATTTCAGCTCTCCAAGCGAAGCAGACAATCGATCTGAGATTAGGAAGCAATCAAAGAGGGTCAAGTCCTCTTTTTTCCATCTTTACAAGCAAAGGATTTGTGATAAGATTCGGGAATTAGTTTATGGTGGTAATTAACAATGAGAATTGAACTTAGAGCTAGCTCTTCTTCCAACAACATGTATCTCCCATCCAAGTCCCCCTCCTCGTCTTCTTTCTTTAAGACATCTTTTAACAGCAATTATGAGGCACAAATATTGCAGTAGATCTCAATTCTCAAAGCAGGTTTAATATAATTGTTTTGTTAGAAAACTGTAAGGTGGATCTGAATAGCGTTGTATTAAATAGAAAAAGGATTACAGCCACTTTGTGGTATTTAGCTTTCACTTTAGCCCTTCAAAATAAATCTCATATACTTTTCTTATTATTTAAATTGACTACCTCCTGTTCTACTTTACTCCAAAATCGAATTATATAAGAATGTTTCGTATATAACAGAACTGAAAATCTTCTTATAACCTCCCCTCATTAATTTAAAAGTAAATAGAGAGAAAAGAAGCAAAGATGGTCCTGAAAAATGCAAGGTAATTAGCACACAGCAAAGTAATTTTAACTGTAAGACCGTATAGGGGGTGGCCGTGATTGCCATCACACCTTGTGCCGAAACAATCAACAGTAGTCCATGGCCTCTTACAGTGAAAAAAGGAAAAAACAAAGGAGGAGGGAAAATTAAATGGGGGGGGTTTACAAAAGCCAATCTCTTCTTTACACACTGCAGTAAGTATCACAGAGTGAGAAAATATAGTAATTTTTTACGCCTTATGAGGACACTGGTAGCACTTGGCAAATAGTCCAAATGTGTTTATCTGTTGTATGAAATTTAGCATGCTTGCCCATCCTCCCAAACCAAATCCTACCACCAAAACCCACACCACCACAAACACGTTCATGGAATACGTTCCTACCCATCCTCCTATAATCGATGGTGGTCTCTCCACAGCATTCTGTCAAAGAAATAAAAAAATACATATCATCAGAGATTGGTTTGGTTTATAAATTTATTGGCAATACATGTATATGCATGGTGTAAATTAAGGTGGCTTAATTAATTACCTCTCGGGCCGGGGCAGAAGCAAAAGTGATCATGTGTGCCATGGCCGGAATAATATAAACAGTGAAGCTGACCAAGAGAGATCCAACAGTTGAGTTGATGGGGCCAAAGAAAGGGAATATGATGGCAAGAAACCATATTGGGATCACCACTGGAAGTCTAGCCAACGCCCTTTTGAACAAGCTCTTGGTTTCATGCACTCCGATGAATTTTTCCCACACAAAGTACAGAGGGGTGCAGGCGAATCCAAAAGTTATGAACTGCGCAATAAAAAGCATCACTCAGTTTTTAATAAACTCTTCCAATAGTTTTTTCTGTTATCTGAGAAGAAGATACTTATTTATATTGAGCATGATGATGACGAGAGAGACCTGGTGAATGAGCATGAGAATAACAGCGGCATCCCTGAAGCCTGTCCTTGGGAGCAAAGAGAGCGCATTGGCATGAGTAAGGAGCATGTCCCCAAATGCCCAATACACAGCTGATGCTGATGGTAAAGTCAAAGTCAGCACATATAATGTTGCCATTAGATATATCAGCTTGAACTTCTGTGGCTTCCACATCGCATGCATGATTTCCCTGCAATATATATAAATAATCAAGTGATCGATCATGTTTTGCAGTTACAATATATAAATCTGTGTGTTTAATTATAAAATTGAATTCGAATTCGAGGCCTCACACTGTGACGGCATGTCCACCAAAAGTGTAGAGAATATTAGTAGCTCCAGTGAAGTAGAGAACTAATTTGGTTGGTCCCGAGTGCTTCACCCCCTCAACCTTCAAAAAGTATGTTCCATGATTAATATGGAGAAGCAATTACTGAACAGTACAGCAGGTAGGCTCTGGTATGGTACGATTTACTTTTCTTTTTCTTTTTTACTCCAAAATAATCATGATGAGTCTTGCGAATGGGAACTTACCTGTCCGTGGAGGAGGGAAGCTATGGTGAGATACCATGCGGTGTAAGTGGTCATCACGAGGCCCAAGAATGACCAGATTCTATAATTGTGGAAAGAAGGGATGAACACTGTTGTCGCACAGCAAGCGCCAAAGATGTAAGTCCAGGTTCTCTTGTCGAGGTTGTCGTTTATGTAGTATATGTTACTGAAGCATTTATTATCAAAGAAACGAAATACCCAGGTTTTAGCTACTATACAACATATCAAGACTGAAGAGTCACTAGCTAGCCATACAGGCTAATGGTCTACCTTGCGCAGGCAATTAGTTGAATCACTGATCCGAACAAAAGGAAAGTGCAGTTGAAAAAGAGACCTATGTTTCTCCAGTGTTTTCCTAGGAGTCCATCAAGAACTTCAAACCACTGCAAAACAAACAGGATCAATATACACAAGAAGATCGCATCTTGCTAAAGCAACCCATATACAAGGGTCCACGTAGAATATGGGAGTCAAGAAAGTACTGAACATAGTTACCTGAATCACATGGTTTCTGAAATCAACCTTTTCTCTTTCTTTTCTGGTTCTGTACTCAACATAAAGGATACTGATGAGGTAAGCTGTCCAGCTTCCCATCAGCCCATAAAAAAGCTGAAATAGAATCCCAGATAACATTCCCAGTTGGGAAAACGAATATGGTAGTGTCAGTAGCACTTGTGCAACCTGCATTAATTACAACAAACAATTAGTGAACATGAAAAAAAAAATGACTCAGATTCTGTGGAATTATAAGCTAAAATAAACTGTGATGTGCATAAATCAGTGCCTGGTTAGAAGCACAGCTAAACCATGCATCATAGACGGAGCCACCATGCCAGAAGAACTTAGACAGCTTGCTCCTAGATGACTTGGAATCTTCATCCTCTCTCTCCATTTCTAAGTAGTTTCCAGCAACCACAGTCTCAACCTTCTCGGAAGCCATGGTTGCAGCTTCAAGAATTGTGAGGAGGAGGAAGATGAACTGAGTGACTGAAGAGAGATAAGAGAGAGGCTTTCTTTTCACCCTCCCTTCACATCCTATGCAGCTCCACCTTCCTTATATAAACTTTTTCGTCACCAATAAACTGAATAACCCTTTTGTGGGGACCCTGCTTTGTTCACCCCAAGCTCAAGTAATTCATGTAACTATGAGACGATGTAGTCAACCTTCGTAATTTTTCCATCACCGAGGTGCAGCTTCGGCATCAGTTTTGAGGTTGCTATTTCACTTTCAACGACAAGGCTTGCTTTTATTCAAGTTTAATTGTTACTTGTTCGATGGGGCCAGGCTAGCCGCATTGCACGAGCAGGATGGCCCATTTACTGGCCTCTTCCTTTTTTCTTTAATACGAAAGACCTCATGCATGCCGATCGATCATGAATGTGGATGGGGGAAAGCGATAAAAAAGATCAATTTTTCTACGGTATGATGGGATTGGAAAAAGTTAGAGTATGAGTGTTGGTGTCTAGGTGGGGCAGACTAAGATGGTGTGAATGATTGCTTTCGAGAGGAGGCCGGCTTGGTGCTAATCATGATTAATACCACACGTGTTCCAACTGGCTTTACGCGAAAAAAAAGAGAGATTTATTGTAAGGTTGAAGCTAACGAATTATTTATTGTAAGGTCTTAGAAATTGTCAATGGTAGCTACTCTACTTGTTAATGGTGCTTCTCGACTTGTCATTGACAACCTCTTAAAACCTTTTTATAAATAACTTCATTCTATGACACTTGAGCCTATATCTAAAAAAAACTTATGAAGCCCATCCCTGTTTAAAATTCATTTCTTTTCATCTTCCTTTTTTTTTTTTGCTTTTCGAAATGATCTAAATATTGTGAATAATGTATGGACCACCGATGCGATATGGGCTAATGATGGTGCTGAGTGTCTCATGAAGTGACGATTAGTTGGCAAAATTAATTTTGCCTTTGGCTCGAAAAGCAATTAATTAATTTATTTGATTTGAATATTTCGGGGATTCAGTAATGGCAGAGTCAAAGGCATTCGTTTGTTCATGGTTGCTTGCGAATATTTTCACGAGGTGAACAAGAAGGGTGAATCATAGTTGTAGTTCTAATCCTTTCGGATATAATTATGAAATAATCCTTAATCCTAATCTTGTGGTCAAAAGAAGAGGAACATCAACACGAAATGAAAAGAAGTAAAAGTTTCTTAAGAGGCAAGTGTCACATCTTGTAGGATAAGGTGGTCATTCTCGGTCAGCATGGCCCGATCCATACCCGATCGATCCATGAAGCCCAATTCTCAAATTAAAACTACGCTCCCCCGGGGCGGCGCGGTTCAGAGAGTTATCGGTTTTTATATACCGATCTAACGGAAGGCTATTGGATCAAAGGACAAAGACAATTTTTTCTTGTTAAAACATGAATGAATCTTCAACCCTCCAATCATAAACAATCGCTACGTCAAGTCTTTAAACTGAAGCTTTGCCTGTGACTATGAACAACTCAACTAATGCATGCGTGCTGCTGTTTTTCTGTTAAAACACGCACTGATAATTACTTTAGCTGATGAATAATTGAATTATAGATGTTGTTGAAGTCGCAAATTGACAGGTGATGGATTGGATTGGATGAAATGAGGGGGGCTTTTAATCATAGCACGAGTCTTGATGACGAATGATCCAACTTTAATTTGATAAACCAAAAGAAACCAGCTTTATTATTATTATTTCTGATGGAGTAGGGTAAATTAGATCGTATCCTGTGGATAATTATTGAGCATAGTACACTAGGAAGACCACGTGAAGAAGCATTGCTTTCCCTGAGATGAGACCTCGATAGCTACATAATAACAAATAACTGTTGGGGCTTTCTTTCTTTCTTTGGCCTTTTTCTTTTTGATGAGGTAACAGGTGATCAAACAATTGGAGGAGGATTTTGAATTTGACAGCGACGGCACTGATGATAGCCTAAACAGTCACTTTTGAATCATCAATGAATGGATAAGCTGCAAACCCCTGCGCTGCATGGCAAAGGATATAGACTTGCAGATTATAATTACTTTCTTGATTTTCAATCCATATGCAAGGGTCCCATGCAAAAGCTTACAAGAGGAGGTGATCGAAATACATCGCATTGCTCTGCTCCTTTGACATAAGCCCATCTTTTTAGTTGATCGTTGATTACATAATTTCACTTGATTAGATCCGCTATATACAGCAGCAAGAGTCAAAATGATCCATGCCAGAGGGAGAATAATGTTTGAAGAACTACAGGTCAATTGATTTTGTAAAGGATCAGCCTCCTCCCAACCTCAATTTCATCAATAGTTATGTTTACGTAATAACAATATATTAACTATGAATCATATCATCTATAAAGCATAGGTATTATCCTATTGGAGATAATCTTATTTGAATCACTGTCAGACACTAAATCTGATCATATCTCATAACGAATATTTGAACCTTGATTTATCAAGTTGCATAGAATTAGCACATTAACTTAAATTATAAATAATGCGTTTGGATGCACTATATAAAAACACAGGCCGTGTGAATTATCAAAGGCCAACACAAGAATCAGGAAGTTAAACTGCAGATTGGACTTGGATATCAGATCAAAGTTTCGCTTGCGACGCTGATGTGGTTCGGGCTGACCAGAACTCGGATATCGTAAAATTACTGAGAAGCCCGGAAGTTTAGTGTATACCTCGAGGGGCGAAAGGGTGATTTGCATCACTCATGTGTTGGAGCCGTGCTCGGATGCGTGGTTTCACACTTTCACCTGATTGATCAAGAAAGATGCCTTCCTGCAGCTAGCATTGAGTGACCTTGAATCTCCACCGCTTTAAGAAGTGGCAATGCCAAGGAAAAGAATCTGCTTCCCACCTTACAGAAACCATTCATCTGAACACAAAAACGTTTTGTTTAATCAATATAAGGTGGATTGAGAATTAAAACAAACCCCTTGACTACCTTATATGCATGCATGATCAGATGAGTACATGAAGAAGATGGAGTAAGCAAATCATAAAGGTGGGCGTGGAAGGAAGCACACGTAGACAGCTCCACAGGTACGTATACAGTGACGAGGAATAGAATAGAACCCAGCATAAACTTGCAAGTGACCATTAGGAAAAGAATCATCCCTTCTTTCCCCCAAAAGCATGCCTTTTGCTTCTTTGATTAACTCACCTAATCCTTTCCTCTCTTATTCCCTTAACACGCTCTTTTTTTATATACCCTCTCCACCACTGCATCTGCAACCCCCACAACCCCCACCACACACATCATGGCCTTACATCTCCAAAAGCTTTTATCAATCCTCATTATTCTCGCCATCATTTCTTCAGGTAACAAATATTAATCTTATACGCCATTATCGTTATTGTTAACTGTCCCACATTTCTTCATCCTTAATTTATTCTCGCTTCACAGGGCTGCACCCGTGCGAGTCAGCTAGAGTGTTCACCATCGTCAACAACTGCAAGGAAACCGTCTGGCCCGCCGTTATACCGGGGGATAACTTCGACGGCGGAGGCTTCTCTCTAAAACCACACCAGTCCCGTGTGTTCACCGCCCCCACCGGGTGGTCGGGACGGATATGGGCACGAACAGGCTGCAAATTCGACTCCAGTGGAAACGGATCATGCGTGACCGGAGCCTGTGGCTCATCCCTAAAATGCACGGGCTCGGGAAAGCCTCCTGCTTCACTCGCGGAATTTACACTCGTGACCTTGAATTTTTACGACGTGAGCCTCGTCGATGGCTTCAACGTGCCGCTGGCTGTCCTTCCCATAAATGGGAAAGGAAACTGTACTACGATTGGGTGCGACTATGATTTGAGGCCAAAGTGTCCAAAGGAGCTCGCCGTGAAATCCAACGGCAAAGTGGTGGCATGCCGGAGCGCCTGCGACGTGTTTAACACCGATGAGTATTGCTGCAGAGGGAATTATGGGAACCCCTCTACGTGCAAACCTACGTATTTCTCCAAGAAGTTTAAGGATGCCTGCCCTAATTCTTATAGTTATGCATACGATGATCCCTCTAGTATCTTCACCTGCACCAGTCCTGATTACGTCGTTGCCTTCTGCTCTTCAAGGTTTGTACAGAAATAATTTGTGTGTGTGTGTGTCGAAGCTCTATTATTTTGTACTGTGATGGAAGTAAGTATTAACATTTTGCTCGTATATATGGGCGTACTAATTAATCTGCAGGAAGCAACAAGTGTGCTCCTACCATGACCACAAGCTCCACTGCAATGGATCTAAGGGACTAAACTCGTTGATCGGAAGGTGGATGATCGGGGCGCTTGTGGGATTTTGGATGCTAAGTTCGTGGAATCTGTTCTGAAACTGGTTATTATTGTTTATATTTATATATATATATAGTCGGCCCTTCTCATCCAATTCGTTTGAGATGAACGATGTTGGATTCAAGAACCAACTTTTTTTCCCTCTTTTGGACGAACAACGTCCATCGGTAGTTGTTTAACTTTGTTGCGATATAATTCAACAATTTTTTAAAATTCTTTCCCTTCGGTTCAAGAAAAATCTGGGATGAGCAAGTGCAACCGCCTCTCTCTTACATTATTCTCTCACTCTCTCTGTTGTTAATTGTTATTCCTCTCTATATCAGGCCTTCTTTCCTGCATATATATGTTGGTCTAGGCAAAATCCAAAGCGTTTTGGGTTGGAGCCTCCGTGATCAAAGATTCAAAGTCAATGTATATTTACCAGGCAACATAGGCAGAAATTCTGTCAGCTAGCGTAAGTAGACGAGGGTGTTCTCTGATGTTCCGTTTGAAATGTTAAAAGTTTGTTTAACGGTATTTTTCCATAAAATAATATAATATCCTTCATGGATTTATTTTGATTTACGTAAAATCACTTATACACCGCGTTTTCAAACATGTCCAATGTAGCCTAGCAAACGTGAACACTCATACATACACATGCATACACACAGTCGTATATCACTTCCAATTGTTTCAGCAAGGAAAAACTTGAACCACAACTCTCTCTTATACATTAGAGTAAGGTTAACATATGATAAATGTGAAATGTAAAATTTATACATTTACGTGTAAAATTTAATGAGATAACTTATAAATATAAAAATGAAAAGAGTTCATGAATACGCTGCACACAGCCGCGCGCTCATATATAGATCATGTTTAAATTTCTAAAATTATATTAATCATCATCATGGCATCACGTAACTCTTAAAATTTTTTATCCTAAACTCAGTTCCTGTGTTTAAAAATATGCTTGGATCTCACTTTTACTCAATTAAAACTAGAATGATAGTGATTTGGAAATGCCAGGCTAATCCAAGCAAGCCCTACATTAATCCAGATCAACACTAAATTCAAAAATTTGAATTCGTTTAGTAAAATAGTGGAGAAATACTTTTACCAATTATGAGGTAAATGTGTGAAGGAGATTATCTCATTTTGAGGAAAAACACCATTGAACGTACTTTTGGAGTGTTAAGAAGCTTTCCTAAATACCTCCATAACAGGGAAGGGAGGATGGAGAGCATTCGTATCATTTAGTGGGCCTGTTTGGAAACGCTTTTCAACCCCATAAGTGCGTTGCATTAGTGCCTAAAGTTCTTATAAGTTACCATTCACATTTTTGGTTTGTTTGGGAGAGCTAATGGAATAAGTTGCTTATGGGAATAAGTTACTTCTGCCAACAAGTTGAAATCCTGAGTTTTTACAAATAAGTCATTTCTTCCACATCTTTCTCAAACACAAATAACTTTTACAAACTGACTTATTTCCAATCTTACTTTTCCATAAGTCCTTATACAAATAAGTTGACCTATTATTTACTTATTGTTGTACAAATCAAGATTCACAACCAATTTCAATTTTCCAAAGACAGGGTGTGACAAAAGGTCAAAAAAGTCAATCCATCAATTTATAACGAGTTTCTTATGGCTTGTTTGGAAACCCATTCTGAAACTTAAATTCCGTTTCAAAACCTAGGTTTTACTCAAAACCGAAGTTTTGTCCAAATAAATTTTTTTCCCTAAAGCTATTTTGGTTACAAAATCTTGGTTTGAAACCTAGGTTTTCTCTTTCCTACTCTTTCCTTTTTTTTCTTATTTCTCTTTCTTCCTTCCTACTTTTTTTCTTCTTTCCCTTTCCTCCTTCCTACTTTTTCTTTCTTTCTCTTTATCCTTCCATACTTTTTCTTTCTTCTCTTTCATACTTTTCATTCTTTCCCTTTCCTACCCACTTTTTTGACTCGGAATCCATAAAAACTAATAACTTGCAAAACATAAATCACTTTTTCAAAACATAGATTTTGCCTCGGAATTTGTAAAAGCTATTTTACAAAATCTATCCTTTAAAATCTAGGTTTTATTTCGAACTCTGTAAAAATTATGTTTAAAATCACATCCAAACAAACTCTTAAAATTCCCAAAAAAAAAAAACATTTTAGTTATCCAGGCGATCCCGATCACCCGAGGATGAAGATAATCAAGAAAATTAAAGAATAATTAAGGGGTGGCCATGTGGTGCCACGCTTCGACTCCATAATGGTACTGCGCATGTCGTTTCGACGACGGTAAGAAGAGGCGTGGGGATGGCCAGTAATACGACAATGGCTTAACAAATACGCGAACACTATGGTTGCAGGCATATTTATAGTGATCGCTGTTGCTGCGAGAATGAAGAGGGCAGGGCATTCAGCGGGAGTGAAAAATGGCGGGCGGTGGAAAGGTCTCCTTCAAAGTTACCCTCACCTCCGATCCTAAGTTACCCTTCAAAGTGTACGCA
>JANTPZ010009939.1:0-13405 GCA_025593235.1 Vachellia pachyceras | reverse complement strand
GTGGACCAAGGAGTCACTTTCCTCCTTATGCCCATCGCTTTTCTCATTGAACCTCATTTTGGTTTGTTACGTATTTTTATATTAGATTATTTATTTATTTATGAAATACGTTTAATTAATAGTCTGAATCATAATATACTCAAAAACAAGTTGACTTGTAAGAAATGTGATTCTATTTAACTAATTGCTGAGGTGGGACAGGAGTTGGGTCCCACACTCTGGCAATGTGTTCCAGAGTCCGACCGACGAAAGGTACAAATATAAAAGAGAAATCATCGGTCTAAATAAAACAATTAATGAATAAAGGATTTTAAAGATTGACAAAAGTTACTATCAGATTCTAACAGTAGTTGATTTGATTGTCATTAATAATCTCACCAACCATCAGTAATAACCGAATCAAATACTGTCGGGACCTTCTGGTAATGTTGTTAATTTTTGAGACGTTTTATTCATTAGTTCTCCTTACTGAGATCTAATTGTAAATTTCTCAATATGAAATAACCACCCCATGGCCCCCAATTGAGTGTTTCCTCTCCTTAATTACCCTTCACACATTTTATATCATTTATACTATGGAGACAAAGTCAGAGCATCAACTTTGACTACAAAATGCCAAAAAAAAAAAATCAATTATACTCATATTTTATTTCACAACTTGCATTTAAATAATTATAGACACAATTAGTGAAATTTTAAATAGAGATGATTTAGAAAAATGTAACCGACAATGCTTTATTTTGAGAACTTATGATTATGATGACAGATGTATAAATCTTCTTTTTAGGATGTGGCTTGTAAAAACAACACGGGAAGGTACTTCTCTGATGATTCATATTATTTCATACTTATTTTTCAATCCTATGAGAGACTGATAATTGGATAAATGTACGCATTGATAGACATTAGGAGCGTCTAAAAAAGCCAAACGCATGATTAACAGTGTTTTTCTATAAAATGAGATAATCTCCTTCACATATTTATCTCAACCTAAGTAAAATCATTTTTCTACCGCATTTTTAAATGATCACAGTAATTACATGTACATTTTTCAATATGTAACTAAAATCCCGTTCAATATGTGATGATTGACCCAACCACTTTTGATTAGATTAAATTGATATATACTACTTGAAATTACCAAACTCGGACTATATATATCACCGCCATCACTTAATTTATTAGGGAAATTTAATCTAAGGTCTTAAATAAACAACTTATTTAAAAAAAGTCCCATGTAAGAAAATATTTAATCAGATGTCTCATTAACAACATGAGGTGTTGTTAATACCAACATATCCTGCTACCAATACAAGGACCTCATATTATTAATGAAATCTCTGATTAAATATTTTTATCCATATAATTTTTTATAAATAAGTTGTTTATTTAACATCTTTCGGTTAATTTTCCATCTACTATCCACTTCCTGTCATTAATGAGTAACAGGAATGACAGTAACAAGGAACTCCGTAGCAATTCCACTGGAGATTCTAATCACGTACGGCAATCTACTTCTGGCGCTACCTTTATCTCTGTTGTTACTCTCTGGCAACATTTCCATCTGCAATTCCAGCTTCTGGCCTTTTCACACCACGCGCTCTCGTTTCACCTGCTTGACTCATAATAATGTCATAATTATAATGTTATCCTATGCAGGAAAATATACTAATAATTGAGGGAGTCAAACAGTGTATATTCCACGAAGTGGATTGGTGCAAATTTTAAAGCATCGCATCTCGGAGTTGGTCATAAAATAACAACATAAGAACGTCGGTGATGAAAGGAACAGGAAACATGAAAAGAGAGATTATAATAACATATGGGGGTGGGGTGTGATGGACAAAATATGGAATATCATTGACTTATGGGCTGCGTCTTGTGTGAAAGAAATCAAACGAACGTGGGTTCAAAGCCACGCAGAAACCGCGGGAGCTCTGTACTGTCTTCTTCCTCTCCTTACATCTCCGATTCCTGTTTCTGGCTTCCCATCTTTCTTTCTCAAAATGAGTTGAATCCTACATTCCTCTTCGTACCTATTTCCACATCCATCCTTTTGATCTCCTCCTTCCCCTGAATAATTAACTAACAACCATGCCTGCACCTTCGTCACCGACGTCTTTGATCTGTATCTTGGTTTTCTTCTCCACTGTCACCATTAGCCATGCCTCCCCCACTGCTCCTCGTTTCAAAGAAGCCCCAAAGTTTGACAACTCCCCCAACTGCTCCAGCGACGTTGTCCACGTTGCAATGACCCTCGACGTCACCTACCTTCGCGGCTCCATGGCTGCCATCCTCTCCGTACTCCAACACTCTTCCTGTCCCGAGAACGTCCTTTTCCATTTCGTCTCCTCCGCTTCTCGGCCTTCTTCCACCTCCGTCCTCCACCTCACCATTTATACAACCTTCCCCTACCTCAAATTCCGAATCTACCCCTTCAATGACCTCACCGTCGCCGGACTGATCTCATCTTCCATCCGCACTGCATTAGACTGCCCTCTCAACTATGCCCGCAACTACCTCCCCAGTCTCCTCCCTTCGTCTGTCCGCAAAGTCGTCTACCTCGACTCCGACTTGATCCTCATCGATGACATTGCAGAACTCGCTGCCACTCCGATGAGCTCCGACCAGGTTCTTGCTGCTCCCGAATATTGCAACGCCAATTTCACCACCTACTTTACGCCGACGTTTTGGTCCAATCCATCCTTGTCGATGACATTTGAGGGTCGCCGCAAGCCTTGCTACTTCAACACCGGGGTAATGGTGATCGACTTGGAGCGGTGGCGGGCCGGTGATTACACGAGGAAGATTGAGGAGTGGATGGAGCTGCAGAAGAGAATACGGATCTATGAGCTGGGATCATTGCCTCCGTTCCTGCTGGTGTTCGCCGGGAACATAGCGCCGGTGGATCACAAGTGGAATCAACACGGGCTAGGCGGCGACAACTTTCGTGGGCTTTGCAGGGATTTGCATCCGGGCCCGGTGAGCTTGTTGCACTGGAGCGGGAAGGGTAAGCCCTGGGTTCGGCTAGACGCCAACAGGCCCTGCCCCTTGGATGCCTTATGGGCTCCCTACGATCTGCTCGAGACGCCCTTCGCTCTCGATGCTTAGGAGTTAGGACTTCCATTTCCTGATTCTTCTCCGTCTCCTCACGTTTTTTCCTTCCATAAATAAAAATGTAAAACTCATCGTCTTCGTTTTCTTTTATTTCCTCCAATTCTCTCCTCTTTCCGAATCTACGGTTTGCTTTTTTTGTTTTTCCCGGTGTTTGGGAGGGAGATGGCGCTACAGTTACTTCCGACAGATTGTGGAGGAGACAGAAGTATGGTTATCTCTACACTTGTAATGTACAGTAGGTACAGGCAGGGACACACCGCGTTTGCTTTTTTTTCTCTGAGAAATGTAGTCCAATGACAGTTACTATAAAGGTGAAAGGGATTTTATACTGTATGTATGTTCATAATTCTCTTTCTCTGTTTCTCGTTTAAGTTCTTGTTTCTTCATAATTCCCATTCTTACGTAAATGTACATATTAATACTTAATACGGCTGTTGCCAATAAAAAAGGGTTCGAAGGCCTGCAACTTTTATGTGGGCGGTTAAAATGTAGCGCAAGGCAAGGGGTTAGGCTGTAATTAAAGAACAGAGGTGGGAAAGCGACGGGGAGGGAAGATGTGGATGACGGTGACAGTGGGAAGTTCTGAAAAGGATGAGTGCATGGCCATATTTTTTTAGCTTACGCGAATCACCAACAGTATTTTCACGCGTACATGGATTGTCTGGTTAAAGCCGAACATAACTTTGAAGATGATTAATTATGGCGAGTGGTGGCGCTTTTGGTCGCATCCAAATTGAGGGGGGCTTTTGGCTAAATTAATGGGTTCATTTGGAACGGAGCCAGATTGATGTGTTTGAGGATCCTATGTGTTGGGATGGCCCTTGCAAATCGTTAGCATAATTATTGTAGCAACCTCAGGACCGAAGTGAGCAAAGAACACGCAGTACAGGAGCAAATAAATGTGAAAACAAGAAAGATGGAGTAAAGCAGTGAAGTGATTGGGATGCATTAAAAGCTAGAGAGAATGAGTGGGTGTGATGAAAGCAGGTGGCTACTGGGAGAATGGATGTCAGAACGAATGAATGAACGGAGGGAAGCACTCTCGTTTCTGGAAAAGGATTCCGACGTCCTATGATTTTCACAACCCCCAACTGCAATCTCAGTCCTCTGTGAATAATTAGTTATTACTTCAATGTGCACCGTACGTGACGCATATGGGCAAGAGACATAGCTTGCGATAACACACATGGAGACTGGTAACACAGTAGTAATAATTAAGAACACGGTGAGGAAGAAGAAGCCGACAGCGTATTGCTAGAAACCAGTAAAAGAAAAGCTCAGGGTCTGTATAATTCCTTCACCTTATTCGGCCTCGCGGGGCATTCACGTGTATGCGATTCATGCAGCTCCGGGTTTGAGTCAGGAATGCCACTTATCATCATTTGTAAGAAGCTGAACCATTCATTGAAAGTTGGGTATCAAGATTTAGTTTTAGCGATATCTACTTGTACTGATGGCAATGAATCTATGAATGCTGACGCTAATTGATACACACACACACACACACATATATACACAGTATATGGTGCCTTGTATATGAGGTAAAGAACTACGTACTTAGACTCATGCGAGTTTTCAGGGTGTGGATCGACTGTGAGAAATAAATAATTCAATAGAACGGAGTAGGAAACCTCAGAATTTGAACATTGCACAAGTGGTTGCGGGACGGCAGCGGAAGTTATAGTTTAGTGTTTGAGAGGATCGAAGGGGGGGGGGGATTGGGATTTGCGAGGTACGCATCCATAGTGGCCGTTGTGTTTTGAGTTTTGACCTTCGTGCGATGGATCCATCTGAGATTCATTAGAAAAGTGATTTTACGTAAATTTAGGTAAGTATGTTAGACAAATTTTTTTCAATACGTGTGTAACGTAAAAAAAGTGAAAAAAAATATCCTTCCAAACACCATTGTTGTCAGTTTGAGCAACTGGAGATTTAATCTTAAAGGTACGTACACATGGACCACGAAAGGCTGGACTAGCAAATGCCACGCATTTCACATGTTCGGGATCAAGTTAGGTGTGGTCAACTTGTCACCATTGGTATGCCACATGAGACTATCGATACAGAACATGGGCATGCGCGGAATACAATGTATTCACAATGTGGGGGTTATTATTATAATAAGGTTCCTGCCTTGTGTGGAGGATATTTCAACTTTAATTGGGTGGGAAAAAAGGCCCATTATTTTGTATAACCATTGAAAAGATACAAGTGAATATAAAATTTTTCTCACATATTTTATAAATAATAAATCACGTTGGATAAAGAACTTCTACCGTTAATCTAAACAGATACAAAATGATAGCATATGAGCACGATGAAGGGACATTATATTAGGGCCTATTTGGATTAAATAATTGATGTGAATGGAAGGAAGAAAAATAAATTTTTTTGACATGATATAATTGGTATGTATTGAAATAGAAAATGATTTAATAGGAAAATTTATGGTTGGTTGGATTAAAATGATGGTAAAGTAGGTAAAAAATTAAAATTTGTGTCAAATGACTACATTATTCTTAATAATAAGATATGTAAAATGAAATTTGGAAATATGTATTTATTAAAGAGGGCTTGGTGCTTTCACTTTTTTTTTTCGACTTCTCTGATCAAACAAAAAAATGGACCCTAATCATAAGTCATTTATGACGTGCTCATAGTTAAAGTTACTAACAGTTTATATAATTTTATATCCTTGACTATGGGTATATAACGGGTAACTCAGTTTGTATAATTTTACTAACAAACGGATACATAATGTAATTAAACATAAACTTTTCAGCATATATGTTACGTTGTAATTTGACAATTTATGCATTTTAATTTCCTTAAAAAAAAGTCAACTCACTTTTAATAAAGATTCGACGTGGCATTGATTATGGTAACATAATTTTATTTGTTTTATTGAGATCCAAGTAAATCTACAAAATGTAATGTTGGCTGCTTAACCAAATCAGAGTACGTGACATCTACACACCTCCCTTCCGTTTCCGTTTTGAGAGAAGGAAGAGAGGAAAGATGTCGGCACAAAAACAGGAGTGGGGCCTCCGCAAAAGCAAATAGAGTATCAGATACATCAAAGGGACCAGAGTCTCTCCACAGCCCTCACCTTAGAACCTCAAAGATATGCAATCATGTGTGTGATGTTTATCTGTTTCTCGTTGGATCGGATGAGGTTTTAATCCAAGAAGACAGATATGGAATCGCCTGGCTCGGCTCATCCCGTCCGATGGATCCCATTCCCAGTGTATATCAACGGACGAAGCCTCTCCAAAATTATCATGCGGACGTCAAATCACTAAAATCTCAATCTCAATCTCAATCTCATCAAATGGCTGGAAACAGAATTGGTGGGTTTCCCTTCCCACTCTTGCAATTTAGAGAGCAGAAGGACTTTGCATCTTAAGTAATCGTGAAAGGCTAACAATTCTTGAGCAGCCCAACTTGGGCTACACATCACTGTTTGACGCGCATTAGATCATCGGATTAGCAGTACAAGTAGGATGAGTACAGCCAAAATGACGCCTAACTAAGCTCTGCGTCATTCTTTTGGTGGAAGAGAGAAATACAAAGCTTAACTAATTGATGCTTCAAACATCCATTACAGTCCACTAATCATGATGCACCGCTTTTACTAGCCACTTTATACTCTCCATCATTCTCATCATCCCTCCCCCATCTCTTTCGCATGTATCTGTAATATATGTACTGCACTATACATTAAGTCAAGGTCAGCTTTTGTAGTTTTCAGTGTTCCCATTTTCTACTAGTGCATAGCATACACTCATACAAGTTAGTCAAATAATCATAGAGCGAGGCACATGCTGATTGGAGCCCATAGTTTCTGTAAAACGTACCTCTACGCTCCCTCTATTAATCTGGGCCAACAAGGCAATAGCTTTGTTAGGAGCAGACCACGTAAGAATCTAGAATCCAATAGATTAAGTGAAAAATATTACAAGACTCACATTGAACCATATTTGAGGGAGCCGGCCCTCCATGTATATAGCAGCCATAAGCCATCCTAGCCATTGACCCAAAGTACTGTGCACTTCGTGCTCCGGCTACAAAACCTCTTGTATGTGTTAGAATCCAAACGAAAGTTATACAAAGTAAAATGTATGCTTCATTATAATACGATTAGTATCCAGCGCTCAGCACAAAATATGGGTGTGAACAGGGCCAGCGGGGGCCATTCGTACCTGTAAGAGTCTCCTAGCAGTGAATGCTAAAGCATTGACCTGGGCAGGCAAGTGAACCGCTGCTGCTAGAAAAGTTCCATAACCTCCCTGAAAGGATAAGACTGAGCAAGAAAGGCGAGCAAGAAATTGAGGTTTAATTTGATCTTACGGGGCCTATTTTGGGCGATGAAGTAAACGTAAGGTAAGCAGAGTAAAGCCGTTAAGAGCTTTATAAGATTCTAGAAAGAATATCCCGAGATATTGTTCCCTTCTTCTCCCGAAATTCTAAACAGACGCTTACAGTGACGGGAAAGGACCGGTATGGTGGGGAAGGGGAACTCTCTTAAGTAAAGTTGATACCGACCTACGCATTATAATGAACAGTGGTGGAGAGGAATGGGGATCCGGATATATACGAGTTAACAGTCAAACAAACGTAATGGGGTGCAATTGTTACTTTAGTGCAAGTGCAATTGGCGGGCATACTTTTAGACCCTAGACCTGTCCAATCCAAGCACTAGTGCATATCATAGTCAAAAGTGATGTAGGGCGTCGGTGAAGATTGAAGACTCACAGCGAAAGAACGAGGAATTGGTCGAGGTTGGGAAGGAGAGTCGACGGGAACCTTATTGTCGGAGGAGGAGTCAGAGTTCAATTTCAGGGCGGAAGAACCACTCTTAGCCACTCGCATGTAGCTGCGAAAAGGTGGTGTGCCACTACCAGCCAGGGATCTCGCCGACCTGTTCTTACACACACACACACACACACACACGTACATGAATACACACAACACATAATCCGCTTTATTTGATTAATTCCAACAAGAAACTAAACGGATACCTACATATAAAAGATCATCTCTCTTCGAGGCGCTGGCGATGTTTTGTGTGCGCCATTTGGTATGGGAACTCCAGACTCGTCTCTTGGTTTCGGTTTCAATGGTTTTTTCGCATCTTCATCCTGTCGTCATCCAACACTCATTCCATGTAAGCACAGTAAAAAAACCAGTGGAACACCTTAAATTTTCCAGACTAGAACAAGACGAAGAGGAAACAAAAGAAGGCGAATCTTGATTTCATTCACAAGCAAACTGCAGCATACCTCATGTTTATTGGTTTTCTGACGACTTCGTCTACACCATCTGTAGATGTAGTCATAGTACAAGCTTTGCAGCACTAATACAGGGGTAGTTGTTGTATACAGCTGTAAACCACGGTAAGATTATTTTGTTACGAGTAAAGTTACACCTAAAGTAATACTAGCAACTGTGTAAATTTGTATTATCTGTATTTAATTCCAAGTTGATGTTGATACAAATCATCAGTGGGGGCGAAAGCCCTATCCTATTGATAACTTGCAAGAACGTAAGCGGCATAGGGTGGTGGGGGAGAGTCTCTCATAATTTTTACAAACACCGTACGTACATCATGAGTTCTGAAATTTATTAATCAACTGTAGATAGAAAAGTGGCAGTTACAAGGATTACCCCGGACGGACAAAAAATGAAATAATTTTTGGGGATCAACATGTGCCATTAGTAGGGTGAGCCAAACCACAGAGCCAACCAAATTTGTCCACATAGTTGATCTGGAACTGGGTTGATAGACATGTATTCAACTTTGTCTTGACTCAGCCTTTGATTTCTGTGGAAGCTCCTCACTATTACCGCCATGGTATATGTTTCCTTGCATGTTTTTAGCTGTTTTAAACCGTTTTCTCGCACCAAGTAGACAAAGAAAGGGAGTCCTACGCCTGAAAACGAAAGCACAATTGATCCTGTCATTTACCAGAGCTGTATATAAATGAGATCTCTAACCCTCTCATCAGGGCCACCAACTGCAACCAAACAACGAAACAAACATGTCTAACGGTTTGTGTCTCAGACTCACCGTGGCTGGCTTCAGAAGACAACCCACCAGATTGAATATATCTCTGCACCAAAAAAAACGACACATTAAAACTACTAGTTAACCACAAGATTGGCCTGAAATATACATACATATGAAAGTTGATGATTATCTGGGGGATTTCTGCGACTCCCCAGCAAACTAGACTGACGAGGCCGAAGGAGAAGTCGTCTTTGAGATCACAGAGGCAGTCCTTGAAGTACTTCTCAACCCAAGGCACACACGGCTTTCTCTCCCTCACACAGTAAGAGGGTGCCATTCTCTCTCTTTCTCTAGCTCTCTTCAGCTGAGCAAGTGTTCCGCAGCTAGGGATAGAAATAGGCTAGGCCTGGCTAGACTTTGATTAAATAGGTCTGAGCCTGTAATGACAACGTTAAGCCTGAGCCTGGATATAGGTTTTTTTTTAAGCTCGTGCCTAAGCCTTCGAAAGGCCTGGTAAGGCCTTAAACCTTTTTAGAGGCCTACATATAATGTAGACCTCTAAAAAGGCCTTAAAGTAAGCATTAAACCTACTATTGTGTACCTTTAAAATACCTCAATGTAGGCTTTAAGCCTACTATATTTATTGGATGTAAGTATTTTATATAAAAGTTTGGATTTAAAAAATACAAAAAATGTTATTTACATCCTATAAAAATAATTATATTTATTTTATATATAAATAGGCCAGTTTAAAAGGCTTATAGGCCAACTTTAAAAAAATAGGCCTGGCCTATTTATACAATTAGGGCTTTAAATAGGCCTTAACCTGACCTTTTTAATAAGTAGGCCAGGCCAAACAAAACCCTAAACAGGCCAAACCGTAGGCCACCTGATAGGGGCCTGGCCTATTTCTTCCCCTATCCGCAGCTAGTGGCTTATAGTGGTTTGGTTTTAAAGGAAGCGAACCTCTGGAAATTACAAACCACGACACCAGCCAGCATAGAAGGGAAGCCAGTTGCATAAAATATACTGTCTAACTATATTGTCCTTTTATGGGGTGGAATTGTAAATATGAATGAAGTTATTCTCTCCCCGAAAGGGGATAAATGCCCTGTTTGGAAACACTTTTGGGAGTTTAAGAGTTCGTTTAACAATGTTTTTCATAAAACGAAATAATCTTCTTCACATATTTACTTCGGGTTACATAAAAGCACTTCTCCATCGTGTTTCTAAACGGGAGGCAGGTCCACCGTTGTAATAAAATAGTCCTAGCTACTTCACACGCCCATTCTTTAATGGAAATAGAGAAAGAAGTGCAACCCGTTTAATATCAACTTTATGGAAGAATATTGTCGTGGGATAAGATAATATCCATGTACCCATAATTCACAATGAAATTAAAATGCTAGACATGAAAAATTCTGGAGAAGGAAGTTTTAAAACATGAGATCGAAGGCCGAGATGATATATCACACTATCTACCAATATCAATTAGATATAATTTCCCGTTCTTCCCTTCAATTGCGTAGTAAAATGTTGTGATGGAGTTAAGATGATGGGGTTAATTTGGCTCCGGGACATATGCTTTGGGATAACTCAGATTTCTGATTTGGACAGTTCTTAACTGATTTTTTTTATTTTTTGTTTTTATAAAAAACTTATTTTAATGACTATAAAATCTAAAATAAAATTAATACCTTAACTATCATATTTTTAAATAATATTCTTTTTGTAAAAATGCTAGTTTTAAAAAATTAAATCTGAACCTTCTAAAATTAAATTTGAATAGTTCAAATCTAATGGATTGGGGAGCTCATCACCATGATGAGCAATGGACGCATGGGTGGTCGCCGTAAGTATGTGAATGATGGACTTAGCAGGTTTAGAACACACAACATAAAAATGTGACTGCAGGTATTAATTAAATGAAAACTGAAAGTTTTAAATACGACATGGAAATCACATGTTAAGGGCGGCTGCCCCTACGTGCCAAAGGCTAGTTCCGTCACGGGTGAGGAAGACCTCCCTTTGTATTTGTAATTTGTTGTGTGTTTGTGCTTATTGTTTACTATTACGTACGTGATAAGACGACCCCTTTAGGATCGATGCGAGATTAATGAATGGAGGGCATGCGAGACATCAATGGACATGAGCATGACATTAATTTGTAACGCTGGAGGATCGGACGACCACCATGCCTCAACCTATTTAATTAATTAAACCCTCACTGGGATCAATCATGCATGGTTTGTTCATTGTTTAGTTTATAATTCATCGAGCATCACGTATATCGGAGATCAATCAAAACGCTTTCACAACTGATTTATTTACACTAATCTTGTTGAACTAAACCGCAGTGCCGGTACTTGACATAATCAAATTTAGCTCCTTACGAGTTTAAGGTTACGAGAAAACATTAAATGTTTGTTTGCCTATTTCAAGAATAGGTTCTCTCCAACATTCGACACTCCCTTCACCACAGCTTCTTATAACCACTCGACAATTCCAAGCTTCACCAACCTCTCCCATCTTCGTAAATCGTATATATATAATCTTCCCCTACACTTCCCCTTCTCCAATTAACATCCCTCATCACTCAATCCTCCCCTCTCTCTGTCTTTGTTCATTCACTGCATATATATGCACTCACACATGGCCCCTCAAAGCTTCAATTCTAATATCTTTGGCTTTGCATTTGTTGTTGCCATCCTAATCATTTTTGCTCCAGCCCTCAGTTCTGCCGATACGACTGGGTTGAGCATGAACGTGATTGATAAATGCTGGAGAATGAACTCCCAGTGGCGGAGGCACCGCCCGGACCTCGCAA
The DNA here is from genome assembly GCA_025593235.1 of Vachellia pachyceras. Taxonomy (NCBI): domain Eukaryota; kingdom Viridiplantae; phylum Streptophyta; class Magnoliopsida; order Fabales; family Fabaceae; genus Vachellia; species Vachellia pachyceras. Next base: position 1,451 of record JANTPZ010009939.1, on the reverse strand, counting down.
CTTGTTCTGTGGGTTACGCAGGCAAGATGACCAACAACGTTGGCAAAGGCCTCGTCCACTACAAAGTCACAGATCCTAGTGACGACCCATTAAACCCTAAGCCCGGCACACTAAGATATGGAGCTTCCATGATTCAGCAAAAAGTGTGGATCACATTCCAAAGAGACATGCACATCAAGCTTCTCAAACCCCTTCTCATCAGCAGCTTTACCGCCATTGATGGCCGGGGCGTCACTGTCCACATTTCTCATAACGCATGCTTGATGATCTTCAAGGTACCCCTATATATACCTCATCATGATCAATTTCTCCCCTGAACACTATTCATTATGAATTGTTTAATTTACTCATAACTGTGTTGTTTTTTCCTTTTTGGAATCAATAGGCGACCAACATAATAGTACATGGCCTTCGGATTCATCACTGTAAGCCTCAGGCTGCGGGGATGGTGGTGGGTCCAGAAGGGAAGGTGATCCAAGTAGGTCAGGTGGATGGGGATGCGATTAGATTGGTTACAGCGTCTAATGTTTGGATAGACCATAATACGTTGTATGATTGTCATGATGGGCTTCTCGATGTTACGAGGGGTTCCACCAACGTGACCATCTCTAACAATTGGTTTAGAGACCAAGACAAGGTTATGCTTCTCGGACACGACGATGGTTACGCCAGGGACAAGAACATGAAGGTCACCGTGGTGTACAACCATTTTGGACCTAGCTGCAACCAACGCATGCCTAGGTGTGTGAGTAATTAATTAATCATTTGATCTTTTGCAAGTATATACATTTCTGTGCATGTATGAAACATTTGTCTCATAGTTTAGTATAACGTTGCAGGATTCGTCATGGGTATGCACATGTGGCCAACAATCTATACCAAGGATGGTTGCAATACGCCATTGGTGGAAGCATGGGACCCAGCCTCAAAAGTGAAGCCAACCTCTTCATAGCACCCAAATCTGGAAGCAAAGAGGTAGGTACAGGGAATTTGAGTAATTCACCGCGACCTCGAATAATTGAAAAGCGCTATATATATATATATATATATATATATGGAAGTTGAGGTATTATATATATGTTATAAATAATCGATGCCTGTGTGTACTGGTGTGTGTGATCGAGCAGGTGACATGGAGAAAAGAGAGCAATGGGAGTATGGGGAAGTGGGAATTCTATTCGGTGGGAGACGTGTTTGAGAACGGAGCTTGCTTCACAGAAACAAAAGGAGGGCGAGTGCCAAAGCCTTATTATAACGGGGAACAAGTTTTTCAAGTTGCAGATGCCAAATATGTGAGGGCATTGACCAGATCATCAGGCGCCTTGCGTTGCACCAAAACCTCCAGATGCTGATCTTAATTAGCTTCTTAATCAAATGCATTGTTCTTCAAAGCTTACTATATTTTCGCCTCCTAGCTAGTGGATGGACATGTCTCCTATCCATTGTACAGC
>JANTPZ010009938.1:0-14100 GCA_025593235.1 Vachellia pachyceras | reverse complement strand
TTTTGCAAGATGGGAAACGTAAAAGCTGCAATGGGTTTGTACACAGAAATGGAAATCAAAGGTCTTGTGCCTGATGTGGTTGCTTACACAGCATTAATCGATGGGCATTGCAAGGGTGGAAACATAGAAGGGGCTTTCAGGCTGTACAAGGAGATGCTAGATGCAGGATTTAAACCCAATGTATTTACAGTCTGTTGTTTAATTGATGGCCTTTTCAAAGATGGAAAGACTTCTGATGCGATTAAACTATTCTTGGGGAGAACTGGAGATGGTTACTCAAGAGATCATATGGATAAGTTGGATGAGGAAAACGGCAATTTTTCTCCGAACTGGGTGATGTATGCCATTGTAATTCAAGGGTTGTGTAAAGATGGACAGATCTTTAAGGCCACTAAGTTTTTCGCAGATATGAGATATCGCGGTTTACTACCGGACATGTTCGTATATGCCAACATGTTGAAGGCACATTTCCAATCCAAGCATATGCTAAATGTGATGCTGCTGCATGCAGACATGCTCAAACTGGGCATCATGCCAAATACTTTTATTCATCGTGTACTGTCTAGGGGCTATCAATCAAATGGATATTTGAAGTCAGCTCGCATGTGCTATGAAAACTTGATGGAAGGATAGCTAATCTAGGAACTTATGTCTGACTCTTGGATGCAAGGATAAATTTAATAACATGATATATTGACGACGAGTAGACAGTGCATGGGATATAAATAAGCGTCAGTGCTATTTTTTTTTGGTATAAACCATCCGGTATCCTGGGGTATCTTGGGTTCATTGCCCGCCCCAGACTAATCCGGACCCCCCGCGAGGAGACCTTATGGTGGTAGCGAGGTACCGATGGAACAACCTCTTTGAGATTGCGTTAATTATCGTGGCTGTCACTCTCCAGGGTTCGAACCCTCGTCCTGAAGAATGCTGGTAGTAGCCCTTGCCAACTCATATTGGCTTGAAATGGTTATTTTAGCTCAACGTACGACTCGACAAGTTACTTGTTCTCACGAGACATCCCTCAACTCAATTTCACAATCACTTCAAATCACCTAAAGGTAAGTAAACCCTTGACATAAGCACCTCGAAAGCAACTGTCACCCCAATGTCCACTCAACATGGATTGGGAGTACTTGTAGCGTTTTTTACATTTTAAGATTTAAAATTTCTTTAGCATATTTACCACCTATGCAACACAAAATTACTGAAAATAAATCCATTCAACAAGCATTACCAGTTCCTAAGGTTGCTGTCATGGATTCTTACAAGAGAAAGCATGCATAGTTACAATTACGTTTTTTTTTTGGAATTAGAAGTTTAAGTAAATTGAGTCTGGCTCACTAAATTAGAACATACTTTCAGATTTAAAGAATGGTTATAGAGATATCTACAGATCATCTAATTAGCAGAAAGCATTACAGTTAAAACCTTGTGGATTATAAACCAATATATACTAACTGGATCAATTTTTGCCTTTTCAAAACAATAATACGATGCAACACGAGAAAATGAGAAAGTACAATTCCTTACGAAGTTACGATTGGGAATGCACCCTTCCATTTCCTTTCTTAAAAAACATATTTCCCCATGCCAAACATTGGTCAAGAATTTTTTTTCCTATTTTCGCACAATACATCAAAATATACAGAATTATAGAACGGTCTTCGTTAAATGGGAAAGAATGAGATCTTATTCATGTGTTGTCTAGTACGCGTTCTTCCTAGTGGAGCAGGCATGGGATCCAGTATTTGAGGGGCACCCACGGACTCAATACTTTGAACAAACATGTGCTTGTTTGATTTACACGTTCAAAATACGTTTCATACAAGATGAGATAAAACTACTCTTACATACTTACTTTGGAATCCGTAAAATCACTCTCCCAACATATTTTTAAACAAACGCATAATTACTTTATTAACCTTCAGCTGTACAAATCTCCCCTCCCCACTTCTAGGAACTCGTTGTTTGCATACAGAGGAATATTGTACAATTTGCAACGGCTTAAAAATGTGAGCTCGAAATGAACAATGGATAAACTATACATATTGTCTGCAGACAGGACATGAATCATTCTTGACAAGCCACCGGTCCACACAGTTCAAATGAAACGTATGGTGACATCGAGGTAAGCTCCTCGCAACTTCCCCAACTTCAATATCCTGCAAATTTAATTTTTCTTTCCCATTATATTAATACCACTGGTTTTAACATTCTTTGATAAAAAAGTTGAACAATAGGATAAGGATTCTAGGAACTTCTAGCTCAATCAAATAAATCTTTGGAGTTATACTATTTCATGAATTCACAAGCAAAGCAAGTAAAAATAATTACTGGTGAGCACTGAGATTCAACAAGGATTTTATCTGGTATAATCAGTGCACTGGAATTTAGGAACAATGAATAATCTATACTCTTCTTTGTTCCTTTTATATAATTATATATTGACATTACAATAAAAATGAGCCAAAAGGGAGAACCTGCAAACATATTGTGCAGCAGAGGCTCTCCGTCTTCATGTCCTTTGAGATGACATGGTGTGGTAACTTCTTCAACGAATCTCCAGACAATCCTCTAGGTAAAACGAAGCTATGAACATCAGCAATCTCATCATGGCTTGTATTAGCAACCCCAACCTGCTGAAATAACAGAAAACGATCACACGTCTGAAAGTAGCTATTCTTCTACAGATAGAGATACGAATCTCAGGAGCAACAATTAAACACTAAACACCTGCATGTAATGTAGCATTTAGAACAATCAACATAACTAAAATACAAAAAGGTTCTTTAGTTCTATGGGTAAAAATTAAAGTATACCCTGTTAAGAATGAAAATCTAAACGGTCTCCTATGTGTGGTTCCAAAAGTTAAATAAAAATAGAAGTTGATAATCAGGGGAGTTATAATATATCAAGTGGAAAACAGGGAGTAAAACAACCTGCCAACTGTAAGCAGTTAGTATAGCTGGTGAAAATTGTTCCCCTACAAGCCTCCCACGAACAAGTTGCTCTATGAAATCTGCCTGGATCCAAATGATAAAAAACTGATTTACTGCTAAACAATGAAAACCACCTCCTAGATTCTTTAAGATGTCACCCAATGAACAGTCACACAGCCTCCCAAACAGGAACATTTCAAAGGAAAGACCAGTCATCTTGGGTCATATAAATTTGCAATTTATTCAATATATTCACTCATCAAGAGTAAACACAGTTTCTATGAGTCCAGGTAAAATTAAGAACCCAGAGAAAAAGCTCTACCAACCATGGATGACGAGCTCCTTGAGCCAGTTTGCTCTAAACACCAGTAGGCACGGGAAGCTTCTAACACCTCAACAGATATTATAGCCCCAGCAATGGCCCCCAATGTAGCTCCACGGAGAAAACCACTCTCAGAAGCCCTACTCGCTAACGCACCAGCTATAGCTCCTGTGATGGCTCCAGCTGCAATCGGATATTGCACACGGGCAGATGTTAGCTTAATAAAAGAGCACGTTACTGAATCAACAACGCACTAGTAGCAACAGAATATGCTATTAAATAATAAAATTTCACAACAACCTATTGGATATACTAGAAACAAACAACGAAAGAATATCTTCCAGTTTTAAACAGAAAGTTGCTCCTTGTTTTCCAATTGATAACGGCAAGCGTCAGGAATTATACACAAACCAAACGAAAATCAAACGAGGGTCTTTAAATTTTTAAGCAGCCGAAGTAATCAAGTGAAATATTATTGAAAAAAAAACAAAAAAGAAAACAATGTTAGTTACCAATGGCAAAACATCCCGTGAGAGCCCCAGAAATGGCGGATAACATCATTTTCGATACAAAATGGAACCTCCCAACTCTTTCGATCTCTTCAGCTTCCATGATACTGGGAATCAACGTAGCAGTAGCAAGTAAAAGAGATAGGAAACCCTAGCGGTTAAACTAGGAGGAGTAGAGAAGGCGAGATTTTTAGGGCAGCAGCACTGTCATCTACGGAAAAGTCGAAAAACGAAGTCAAGATTGCTGGGAGTGTTTAGGATGGAATAGAGCAGTTCCGACGAGGAAGGATAGCGAGAGAGATTCTCGGACATGAACTTGATCAGGCAACATGGGAACGCTGACAGAAGACGCCTCTCTCCTGAATCATTCAAATTGGTGTTCGGTCAAACCAATAAGCAAAGATTCATTACATTTACACGAGTGCCAAACCCAATCCATAATTGCAAATTAAATATTTATGAATTCTAATCAATGGATTGGATTACATTAAAAGAATCAATCAATACTCCTATCTTTGATATAAAATTTGATTAATTTTTTGTTGGAAAGATTATACACAGTGGGAGTAGTGTGTTTCTTATTATTTTTATATGTATGTGTTTTTTTTACCAATATATGTATGCGTTATTGTTTGTAAATAAGATAGTTAACATATTTATTACATAGCTACAGTAGCACATCATGTTTAGAAATATTTAAATATTAATCTTATTGTGGTTGGAATGTTCTCATTGGTCTCTTTGCCTTTTTATTTTTTAATAATAAAAAATATGAGACAAAAGGCGCAGAAAGGACAAATGTGAACTGATTTTTTTTTTTTTCCGGTCAAAGGACTAAGTCCAGACCAGAACGCTACTGACGCGGGAGACTAACTCCCTCCATGTCCTCTTTTACAAACATAGCAACAGCCTCAGGAGCTGTTTGCAAAATCTCTTTCTGCACACCTAGGTACATCCCCAATTCAGCTAACAAATCAGCACACCAATTCCCTTCTCTCTCTCTCTCTATATATATATGCTTGAACACCAACTGCCAATCTCGCTTCATCAATTCTCTAAGCTTTCGTTCAAGAAGATAGCATCCTCTCATCTCTGTCCCTACACAAATTTCCTCCACCAGGCTTGCTGCATCAGATTCCACTATGACCTGTTTCAGTCCCATATCCCAGGCCATGTTCAGACCCTCCACAATTCCCCATAGTTATGATGTTCTCACGTTGTTAGTTCTCAGCTTCTGAGAATATCCCCTTAGCCATTCCCCTTGATCACCTCTAATTAATCCTCCACATCCAGCTCTACCTGGAGCTAGCACAGCTCCATCAGTATTCAATTTACACCATCCTAGTCTAGGTTTCTGCCACATTACCGTTTGTATCTCCATGACCCCTTGCTGTTCCACTTTCTCATCCCATCTCTTCTCATAGTGTTCCAGGTACTTCAAAACGTGCTTCTCTCCAGCATACGGGCGTTTGAACTCCAAGTTGTGAACTTGTAAGTTTCTCCACTTCCAGAGAAACCAGCATGTTGCTGCAAATTTCTCCGGCCACCTTTTGTCCTCCCCCATCTTCCTTCCGCTTATAATATTCCATTGGATCCATTGCTTCAAATTAGGGCTGAAGAATATTTCTTCATTTTGTTCCCCAATGAATCTCGTCCAGATAACCTTCACCAGGGGACAGTCCCTAACAGCGTGCAGTGTATCTTCTCTCCCTTGCTGACATAAAGGACATATGTCAGTTTCACCCCCCAACTACACGTCCTCTCTTTGGTAGCAATCCTGTCGTGCACTATCAACCACATAAATACCAGCATACTCTCGGGTACTTTAAGCTTCCATATTCTCCTCCAAATATCGTTCTGTGCGTGCCCCCCTTCTTTCTCCTCTTAGCCATTTGTAAGTAGAGGCTATAAAGAACTCCCCATTAGCCGATAGTTTCCACCTCAATCTATCAGGTTCCCCCTCCTGCGTTGGCGGAAGCATCTCCTAAATCATAGTTCTGATGAATTCAGGAACACTGCCCTCAATTGGTGATAAGTCCCAACTTCCTTCATTATCCAGCAACTCGATGACTTTTAAATTATTCACTCTACTTCCTCCTTCAGTGATATAAGCACTGAGGGATCCTTCCACATCCTCCCAACTATCAGTCCACACATTTGTATTGCTTCCATTTCTCACTTCCATTCCTATCTGTTGTGGTACTCTCGGCCACAGCTTAACCAACTCCTTCCACAACTTGGAGTCTCCTGGTTTAGCTTCTAACTCCCCTTCTAGTCGTGATACTCTTCCATATTTCCCCCGCAAGACCCTAACCCACAGTTCATTAGGAGCTTCTTTCATCCTCCACAGTAGCTTGCATAGAAAGGCTTCATTCACTTCTCTGAGGGACCTCAAATTGACTCCCCCTTCTGATCTATCCATACACAGTGTGTCCCATGAAACTGCGTGCCATTTCTTATCTTCCCCCTGGTCTCCCCAAATAAACCTCCTCTGAGTCTTCTCCAGTTCCCCTATGACGCTCTGTGGCACTTTATCATGCTGCATCGTGAAGAGGGGCATTGTACCTACAACTGCTTTAGCTAAGGTAATTCTTCCAGCTAGAGATAGGCTGCTTGCCTTCCATCCTCTAAGACGCTTCTGCACCCTTTCAACAATCCTCCTATACTTCTCCTTTCTTCTCCTCGGGTATGCAATTTCTGCCCCTAGATAGTGCCCCAGCTCCTCAACCTCCTTAAAATGGCATTGTCCACAAATCTCTCTTATTTGTTGTCTCCTTACATTAGGAGAGAAGAAGATTTGTGTCTTTTCTCTACTCACTGTATGTCCTAAAATTTTCCCAAATTCCTGCAAACACAAGTGAATAGTATCCATTTGGTTAGTGTCTGCTTCTGCAAATAGTTATAGATCATCTGCAAACATCATGTGGATTATGAGGGGACCCTTCCTTCCTGCTCTTATGCCCTTCCATTTCTTCTCACTAACTTTGTGAAATGATTTGATTCGGCAATCGGACAATTATTTAACTGTGTGTCGTGTAAAAATTGCATGCACGTATGTATATAAACAAAGACAAGACCATCATTTGAAGAGTATTGTGTGTAAATCTTCTAAATAAAAAAGCTCCCTGTACACGGCAATGTGCATGTTTGGAAAAATTTTATTCCAATGGTCTACGTAAGTTAAGATAAAAAATATATCAAAATTTATAAAAGTATCTCGATATCCGTAAAATATCTCGGAATCCATAAACTCCTCCCAACGGATTCCCAAACACACACAATATCTATGTTATTCCAAATGTTGAAGGGCCAAAAATACCCATTATCTTTTACAAAAAAATGTTCAATACCATGACATGAGATATGAAAGTACTTTTGAACATTTGATAAAAAAATAGTTTTGAACGTTTAAAATAGGGGTAATAGTAAATATACATGACCTTTAAATATAAATGCATTTACATATACATATAAAAAATAGCATTTGTCCCACCATAAAAAGTAACGATGTTTAGTTATATTTAATAGTCATAACATTTTTACTCCTATTTTAAATATTCAAGGGTATTTTTACGTTTTGAAAAGATATATGGTGCTGAACGCTCTTTTGGTAAAGGATAATAGATATTTTTGCACCTCAACCCAAAAACTAAATCACCCTTTTTCCATGTTCATCCATATCAACTATCCTTTCATGGTCACAAACCATAATTACTTTACAACATGAGAGGTTACAGGGCTTCAACTTGTACAGAGCTGGTTCCAACCCACCAAAAATATTCTACACAAACCACGCTTCTCAGCAGCCAGCCTTAGACTGAGTTCATTCATATAGTGCATTCCAGACAAAAAGGCAACAGAATTTGGTGACAGCTAGCCAGACAATACGATGTCTAATATGGCTGCTTATTCATGGATATAGTCTGTCAATATCATAGAGTAAATGTTGTGAGAACAATATTTATTAGTTTTATTACTACTCCTACAATAACTCTTAGTTACACTCCTTGCGCCCAACAAACGCTCGTGAAGGTAAGCGTTCGATGGGGTTGGCTTCATCAAGACATCCATTTTAGTGGATTTCAACTGACTTTTTGTGCCTATCCATAAGATGTGTAAGAATTTCCTCTCCTAGTACATTGGATTATATGATTATTTGTTATATCATAAAACAGCTACAGAAGCAATGTCCACTATTATGTTCCTTGATTCTTTCCTACAAAGGTGTTCAAATTCTGATGTTTAACATCCAATCAGACCTTTGTCTGTAAGAAGTTAGTGGAGAAACCTTTGTGGGCGGTGAGATTATAACTTACATCACAGGTAAATGTACAGCATCCTCAGGAAGTGCGTTACACAGCAACTGCTTCGGGCCTTCTGCTGGTTTTGATTTCTCTTATTGCTGAGAGTTTAGATCATGAAAATACATCGAGATGGTATAAAATTGCCATGCATTACTATACATGCCCAATCACACGGACAAACATTTAGGGCTTGTTTGGAAATTATTTTAAAAATAGCTTTTACAGATTCTAAGGTAAAATCTAGGTTTTAGAGAATAGATTTTGAAAAATAACTTTTACAGATTCCGAGGCAAAAACTAGGGCTTATTTGACAAAACCTAGGTTTAGTCTATGTTGTATCTTCAGCATAATCTTTAGCCCCAAACACAGCAGACCCAGCTACCAGAGCATTAGCTCCAGCCTCAATCACCTGCCAAAACAGATTTTACTAAAAATTGGATCTTGCAAGTCAAATTGTCCACCATATGGCTTACTAGTTGGAAGGTCCTTTTGTCAATCTGCCCCCAAATTATTTAACTTATTCACTTTCTCTACATGATAAGGTAGACAGTTGTTTTCATATATCTTTTTGTGGTCATCCTTCCCAACAATTTGTTTGGGAATTCATTTTCCCCAACGATGCACGTAAACCAAAATAAAATCATTTCGAAATCTGTAAAAACCATCTTAGAATCCATAAAACCACTTCGGAAGAGGTAACTCCTTTCTACCAAAAGAGTTCCCAAACATACACAAGGACGTCAGTGATCTACAATGAATTTCCGCCTATATAACCTTATGATTCTGCGTGATTTAAAATAATCTTGTTAGTATTATATCAAGAAAATCTAACATCCATTGTGGTTGTGGACAAAAACGGAGGGAAGATACAAACCCGCTCACGTAGGTAATTATATTTTAATCTTCTTCCTTTTTATATTTTTTGGTAATCTAATATAAAATATATTAAAAAATAAATTCTGCAAGTCACAGGACAGTCTGCTTTACATATATATACATATATATTAGAGAATATCTTAATGAGGATTTCATATGTTTAAAATCAGAATGAATTCAATTCAGTAGTTAAATGTTCAAAACAAATAGAGTGAAAAATTATCAATTGATTCGATCAAACCTATGGGCCATTAAATTGAATGAAACATAAAGAAATGGACAAATTAGATATTTCAAATAAGAACAGTATTCATAAACCAAACGCACAAAATGACTTCTAAGGGAGTACCTCTTTGCGCATGGAGGGGACACCAAGTGTTCTTTTTTTTTTTTGATCAAAAGGACACCAAGTGTTCTGAATCCTTGTATATTTAATGTTAGCCAAAAGTCCCCGCTTGACAATACAGTTTCAAATAATATCAATGACCCTTTTCTTTTGTGCGTGTTACTCAATTTGAATATTTTTCAATTTTTTTTAAGTACATCTCCACTCTTTACGCTACCCATATCATGTCCGTTTGGATATATCATTCCTAATGCCATCTTCTGATAAAAAATTGTGGGATCCTTTTCCAAAACAGTTTTCCATTTCTTGGATAAATATCCGTTTGGATCAAAATTTAGCTTGTACTTTGAACGAGTATCTGTTCCCTCGCAACGACCGGAAGCCAAGTATTGGAAGTTCATCTGGAAACCAGGAACCAAAAACAGTAGTGATAACTTCTTTAAGCTCGGGGTATTTTAAGAGAGTAAGAAACAAGATTGGGAATACCCTACAGTCACAGGAGAGATGCATCTACCATCGAAGCCATGACAGGTAATAAATTGGAAAAAAACAGAAAAACATTTCACAAAAATGTCATAACTTTTTGCTCATTAAAATATGTCAACCCGTTAGTATCCAGCCTAATATACATACGAGAAACTGTTTATTTGAATTATAAACCAGTCTCATAAGATAATGAAGCAACCTCCAAACAATTGATCGAGTAGTTAAAATGCTATCTTCACCATTGAAATCAGTTTCATTCTCGTTGAAGGTTCAGTTCTTCCTTCCTTCACATAAGATAATGTGGTACCCATGCCTGAATCATCATTCATCATCAACGAAACAAATGTCAGCATTTGTGCTTGGATGGAGAAGAAATAGGGTGCACAAGGTGTTAAGTAGTGAAAATAGAGAGACATACGTTGACTTGAAAGGGGCACTTGTAGCTCCAACAGGTGTGTTAAAAGCAACTTCTTGGAATGGCCCGGCCATCTTTCCTCGAGGAAACCAGCCGAGGTCACCGCCCTTCTTTCCTGATGGACATTCTGAAAATTCTTGTGCTATCTGAAAGGACAGCAAGACCATATTGATGATGATTCATCGTAGAAAACAAATATTTTTCTTCCTCTTGCTTTCATGTGGCTGGCAGAACTTTGTCATGGGGAGCAATAGTTCAAATAAAAGTCATTGTCCAAGACCTTTTCTCCAACAAAATGATAAAGACTTCACACCACTGATAAAAGGCAGCTTTCTTTCTTGGATAAATAGAAAAAAGGTCTTTACCAAAAAAATAGAAAAAAGGCAAATAGTAGCAATACATAATTTCTAGAACAACAATGATCTTTGCTATAGTTGACAACAAACTCAGCTGGTACGGTAAAGTACAGAAAAAATATGAGATAAATATAACGGGGGAAAAGCACATCCTAGAGAAATTCACCTTTGCAAACTCTGCTGGTGGCACCTTATCTCCATTGCTAAGCCAACCATCCTGCAGCTTCTTGTATGCCTCATTGATCTTCCCTTGCTTCTCACATAATACATGCCTTGCTGCAGCAAGCAAAAAGCCAAATGGAAATATCAATACAAGAATAGATTAATGAAAGAAAGTGCTTGTACAGTTTTCTATAACAGGTACTCAAAGACAGGAAAGAAGTTGCTACCTTTGACATAGGTACAGGTACCTAGCCCATCAGCACCCTTCCCACCTTTTCCCTTACCCTTAGAAGCATTCTCATCACTTCCACTTGCTGCCTGTTTCCCCTTTCCTTTTGAGGACTCCTTAGGCTTTGAATCCTTTCCCATGCCTTTCAGCAACTAATTAATTGTTTCTTCCACTGAATAAGTAAGGCAAAATCTTTTCAGTTTAAAAACAAAAGTTTACCCAGAACTTCAGGTGACAGACAAAAATGAATTATAAGCAATAAATATAATTCAAATAATCATAAAACACTAAAATAAGTTTTAAAAAACCTGAACTCATTTTGAGGCCCCTTACAACCCTTTAAAAGTAGAACTAGGACACAGACAACACCATCATAATGGCTTGCTGGATTAAAAACACATAATTCCCGAGCTGTTCTAGGAAAAAAGTTTCAGGTGTCAAGGAATGTAAATAGTTTACACATACACACGTGCAAGACAAAACTCTTGACATCAGTTTCATGGCATACATAAAATAGCAAAAGAAGGCTTCATGCTTCAGTGAAGTGGAGGACACCATCTCATAGATATGTCGAGAATGAGTTAAAAGTTATAATCCAGGTAATCAAAGAAAGGAGCTATATGAATTATAGTAATTGAAGATTCATCCTGATCAGTGCAATGGACACCCCGCAAGAAAGATACTACAGAATCCTGACTGCAAGTTCAAAAAATCATGGTTATACTTGATCAAGAACAAAGATCAAAATCCAGAAGTTATACTTGACATGTGATCTTTTGCATCACTTTTCGTAGCAGTTAACACTACATGGCAGATTGACCAGATCTTCCGATCATTCAAATCGCCGCCACGAAAAAATGAGAAGTCCAAAGTATCAATGAAGTGACCTCCGCCTATGACGTAATAATGATAATGATAAGAAGCAGCAGCAGCTCAAGCAAAACAGAAGCGCGAATGCCAGTTGAAAACAAATTGAGGAATACCGCCCCCCAGTTAATCAGAGCCCTGGACATGCCCAAAAGCCCTAAAATGAAAATCTAAATGAACCGCTGCAAGAAGCGGCATTTCATAATGCAGAAATAATTCAACGGAAGCACATTTCGAAAAGCAAAAACTGTAAAGTTATGACCAATGGCAACTAACACTGACCGCACAGAAAGTTCTAATTCATTCCAGTGAGCATATTTAATACAAATCATTCCAAAAAATCAGCGCCAAAGTATAGAGAACAAATATATCACGATAAGACCAAGTAAAACAATCGAAGACGAAAATTCAACAGAATCATTGGAAAACAGCGAATCAAGAAGTTGTGTTTATTTCTCAGTTCTCACCTCTATCTCCAACAGAACTCAAGTCGGAGAGATTCTCGAGCGCAACAACCAACAGGGCCAAGGTCGAAGGGAATATAAATATATGGTATATGTATAATCAACTTCGTCGACTAGAGTATCATCTGTCTATTTACATAATTGCCCCTCACAGGAGGGTTTAGGGATATCGTAATTATCTCGATGAATGATACATGGGCCTTCAGTGATGACAAGCCATCGATTTCTCAGCGACCTGTTGCCCGTAAAGCCCGGAATCATACAGTAAAAGTAAATTTGTTTACCCAGTTCGGCTGATGAAGGGGTCGGGAACTCCCACTAGAGGATAGTGTACCTTGAGAAGTGCGTGACTTGAGTCGTGGATGTTGGGAGAGGTATTTTCCATGAAAGTGACATCTTCTAAGGTTAATTCTCATATGGTTAGTGCCCTTTAACCAAGGGGAAATGGAGGTATGTGTACCTTACCTGAAAAGTTGTGGGATTATAAGTTATGTGCCCTTCCCTTAAATCGTGAGTGAATTTAACACCTTTCCTAAAATTTTCTTACAAAAAAGTAGATTTGTTTAATTGCACCAAAATAAATTATTATTCTTAACTTCAAATCATATAGTAGAGTGAAGATAAACTAATTTATCTTGGTATAAATTTCAGTTAATTTTGGAGATGGATGATTAGCAACCCTTCCTAGAAGATGGTCTAATTGCCCTATTTCCTTCTAATTATGTACATGTATTCTTAATTGTTTTTTGTGCAACTCGAAATATCCCAAAGTCACTTTAGATTTAAAACTAATCCATTTGGCAGGGCAGCCTTAACATTAAACCTCACGCAAAGTGCTTTTCTCAAAATTCAAGCTTATCTATTCATGATCATCATTTTTTAATATATTGACTGTTCACGAAAAAAAAATCCTTTTCTTTTCCATATTCTAATTTTTTAAAAAAACTTAATTATGTTAATTTTTGAAATCATAAAGAATTAGTACCTATACATTTTTTCAACTTTTTCGCATTTCCTAACTAAAGATGTGCAAAACCAAACCCAACAAACCAAATTGGATTCAATTTATTAAATTCGATTTTTTTTCATATTTTCAATTTGGTTCAAACATTTTCTTTATTGTATTCTAGTCTTAAGTCTGGTTTGACTGATCTAGACCAAACCAAACAAAAGCGTTTGTGTTGAACTCTGGTTGCTGATTGAGATCAATATCGTGTCCGTTTGGTAAAGTGGTGGAGAAGTACTTATGGGCTTATTCACACAAGTCGAGGCAAATATGTGGAGGAGATTGTCTCGTTTTATGAAAAAACACTGTTGAACGTACTTATGGGTATAAGTGGGGAGTTGCCAAACAAGCCTATCAATTATAATATTTGGGAAAAGCCGTACTATTTATAAGTATACTGAAATGAGATTAGCAATGGCACGGCCAACACTTGGTAAAATACGCAACGAATTTCCAAATATATTAAAATGCAGTGATTTGCAACAAGAGCTTCTTCAATATCCGAAATGTATTAAATAAATAAAGAGCAAAAGCAAGATCCTATAATTAGAATTTCCAAAACAACTGATTACTTTTTGTGAGGGGCGTGGGGAGGGTGACTGTATGAACATATCATAGTGCTCCAAGCTATCCACAGATTGGTCATCCCAGCGAAGGATCCTCCATGAAGACAGTTTTAAAGCTTTTTATCCTTCAAGAGACATGACATTAGCTGCTTTCCTTTGAGGAGGAGAACCAACTTGAAGACTACTCAGAGTCAGAATCTAACAATTGATACGCATTCGACGGCTCAAAATCAGTCATAGAAACAGGTGG
>JANTPZ010009937.1:0-19640 GCA_025593235.1 Vachellia pachyceras | reverse complement strand
AAGGTTTATTCATAAAGTATTACCTCATTAAGTAAGGGCATTACTTGTGATTATGGAAGACAATACTTGATCAATGAGGACTTGTCGCCATAGTTCATGTAGTGTTGCTTAAATGAACTTACTCACCAAATAATATTAAGTTGCGGGACAAGTAGGAGAATGTTGGAAATTTATATATATTAAATATATATTATTATATTTATATATTATATATAAATATATCACCGGATGTGTCCCGCATCATTATTTAAAGAGTTGTGTTCAGAGGGTATGTCTGGTCGTTGAAACCTTTTGGAAAGTCTTGATGGGAGGCTATATAAGGAGGATACCAGTACTCAGAACGGATACGAGAAACATAATCGTTATTTGTTCAATCACGAATTCCCTGACAGGGTGACGGTGTTCGACAGTCCATCGCTGTGCCAGAAATTCCCGTTCAGAATAATTCAAGCAAATATCAAAATATATACGCTATGGCAAGAGGTACGTAAGACTTCCGCTGCACTCTGAATCTGGATTTATGGATTTATGTCCAACAAATGTAACCTGTCAACTGCACGTGACAAATTCACAAGCCCGACTTGCTGCTGTTAGTTCATTAAAAGCATGAAACAAAAAATGCCTGTTTAAGCGGGGAAGAAACGAATAATATAATGTATGTAATAGACAACATATATAACAAGACCAAGCACAAGCTTGATAAATTATATTTCACCTCCATGCCAAAAGAACAGACTCAACTGGATGCATGCAATTCATAAGGAGGTGACACAGATAAATTTTACACAATAATGGATTCTGTACCACGGTTAATATACTACTCAATTTATAGAGGGTGTAGAAACCCTAGGATGTGCAAGATCATTACACGCATACAGTTGTTTGAGTATATTCTAGAACACAGTAAAATAGCATTACAGAATCGGGCTAATGCAACAGAGATCTACTGGACATGAATGAATGGGCTCGGGCTTTGTATGAGTCTTAACAGACACATATCTGCAAAAGCTTCCATTGATCACTATAAAACAAGAGACGATCGAGAATGATAGAAAATGCAGCCGGAGTGGCACAGACTGAAATGATACAGTCTAAAGAAACGATCACATGCTAAGAATACCTTGCCAAACCCGACGTTGTATCAAAGCAGATTTATTTGAGACATCTGTTTTAGAATGTGCGGAAGACTGAGAACGAAACTATCAAACCCAATGGTGGACGTGTGTAGTTCACCGGGTTCAGCCGCTGACTTCCAGAAAATTAGATATATATTAATACCATGTTATTTATCTTACACCCACTCATTTATTAATTTTAAACCCAATAAATTTTACTGAAATTCTTCTCATAAGGTATTAATAACAAGTCTCACTTACCTTCTTAAAAAATAATATACACCCTTAAATTAGGGTCATGAGTCGGCCACTGATCAAACCCCTTTTTTGGATCCGCGAAAATATCTTACCAACTAAACAGATAAGCCTGAGGGAAGTTTTTTACTCCAAGTGGCGACCACGTAACCAGTGGAGACTCTTTCTGCCAAACTAGAAGCTGTTGAATTATTTGGCAAAAATAAAAAAATAGTTATAGCATTAGAGTGGAAGAATATCAGTTAGGTATTCCGACCACAAAAAAAAAAAAGCAGAAGTTTGGTATATTAATTTAACAGCAGTTAGCTTCTTGACAAAATTTTCTAAAACGTTTGAACGTATGGATTACAGTTGCAAATTAGAATTCTTAAGTGGATGTACTTCCTCCCATCTTGAATATAAACTCCCGTTTATAATGCTTTACACTACAAACAGGTTTTTGTTTATGATTAAAAGGAGTGAGTGATTTACAACTACTTAAACTTAAAACTTATATTTACAAGTCAATTTTTAGAATTTTTTTTTAAAATTCTAGCCTATATTAGATTAACTTTTTGAGACTTAAATATCATCCTTCCTATAGAAAAAAAAATCTAAAAATAGATATACATGTTTGGATATCAAAGTATTTATGTGTGTTAAAATCACTCCCAATTTTTATATTTTGAGTGAGTTGTATTTTTGTCCCTTTATTTTTCTCTTTTTTATTTTCATCCCTTATTTTTATATTGTTTAAAACACGGCTCCTTACAATTTCACGTTAAAGTATACATTTGATCATTTAAATTTATGTCGTGTTTTAATTTGATCCCTTAAATTTAAAAAATGTAATTTTAATCCTTTATCGTTAATACCGTTAGTTTTACTTAAGAAAAATGTTAGGCTTGCTGTTGGATTAACAGTGTTAACTTCGATATATATAACTTACGTGAATGCTGACACGGCCAGCTAAAATTGATCTTGTGCGATGAATTGATATACATACAAGACAGTTTGAAAGTCAACTTCCAGTAGATATGACTTTCTCGATTTAAATTCAAATTAGGTAAAGAGTCTATCATATATCAAAAAGCTCTCTCAGTTTAGTTTTTAATGCAATAAGGTCCATTTAAAAAAATCATTCTGCTTTTAAGGATATGGTAAAGATGTTAAGCATTAAAATGTTTCTCATATAGGAAGAAATCAATTGTCTGATACTAAATGTGAACACTTCTAATAGAAATTCTAAAAATTTGATTTTGTACCCTCTTATTTTAGAATCCATCTATTATAAATCAATTTCCTTTGTCAAAATCGATTTGGATTCATCACAAAGAAATGAAATTTAAATTTATTTCAATTTTTATGAAATGAATTTCAATTTCATATCGAGTGGTTTTATTGAAAAAGAATACAAAATTTGGCGTATGTATTTTGTATGTATATTAAATGACAGGTATGCATGATTGTTTTGGACTGCTGGTATGATGTTTAATCACTCTTTTGTGTATCAAAATATTAATATAAATTTAAAAATTATTTTTACATCTAAAATATGCTTGATTTCTCATATTGATATTACAAATATTTTTGTTAAAAAAATAAAACATAGAATTTAAAAGCACAGAGAATTTCTTCTGATCATCAGAAAATGTAGCAGACTTAAATGGACACAAAATATGCACGTGTATGATTTTATTGAGCCCGTTTAAAAAATCAGTAGATAAATACTTTTACAATTTATAAGGTAAATATGTGATAGAACATTGTTAAACGTGCATTTAGAGAACCCAAACACCGACGTTATAAAGCACCTTTGTCCATATAAAGTCACAAACTTATTTCATCGTCATCGTCGTGGTCATCATCATTATAATCATTAACACTGATATGTTTATTATTTTGTAACTAATCAAACATACTTAGCTTAACCATGCTCAAGTTCTGGTGAATTTGATGACTGAACTATCAGAATGACATTAATGGTGACGACAGATGGTTCGGTTAGGTCCACCAGTAATTGGTTCTCATATTAGTGCCACCTTTCTAATGCTCTATAATTATGGAAAAACTTGAATTATTCGGTTGCATTTATGATTAATAAAAAGTTCAAATTAATGTTTGATGAGATAAGGACTTGGCCGGTTTGAGATCAAAATGAATTCAGCTCAGAATGAGTACTTGCCAGACTGCCTAAATCAAATTGGGTTAATTTCTTTATTTTTTTTTTTAATGTTATACCATTTTGTATGCTGTTTTAAAAAAGGGCAAATCTATTAGTTAAACATGAAAAAAATATATTTTTAATCTGTTAAATTCAAAGAAAGTTTTATTTTCCTCCCTTAACTTTATATAAAGTGATATTAATTTAAACTTTTTTTGTTTTGATTATATTTTTTTCACAATCATATCATCATATAGCCGAGCAACTAGCTAATTCAGTTTGAGGTATGTGAATGCCCTCCCAACACTTTTGGTATACTTTTGTGTTTGAAAAATTTTATAAGTTTAAATTTGAAGGGTTTAAGTTAGATTTAAGTGGTAACTAGTAGTGGAGAAGCAGAAGACGGAATCCAAGCAGGTGTGTGAATGGAATAAGGAACTGGGTCAGATGGGAACATATGTTCATCATCTCTTTGATATGATACAAATACAACATCCTTGCTTCCTCACAAGAACTCCAAAACCACTCTCAATTTATAATATATATATATATATATATATATGATAGTCGGTTATTTTTTAGAGATTAAATAAATTAAATGATTTAAAAGTATTTACTTGTTTATTATTAGATTATATATTTCTCTACACATTAGTCAATTCATTTTTATGAAAATTATAAAAATAAATATTTTAAAATAGTTTATTTATCTTTTTAAATCTCAAAAGTTAACCGGTTCTTGTAGACATGAAATAATAATATTATTTTATAAATCAAACTTTTTTTAATTACTCCCCCTTCCGGTGCTATTTACTTAGATCTAATCACCGTCGGGTCTTGGGGAAAATGCTTTGTCACTTTGGCAATTGTTTATTTTAAAAAAACAAAAAAAAATTTACTAGTGTGTGGTAAATTGTGACCGTTTTTAGCTTTTTTTATATTTCTCGGATGGCGGATATTTTCGGACGACGAGATTTTCAGTTTTTCAGCGTCGCTCGGGACTTGTTATCATTGTGTCCGTTTGGATAAGCGGTGAAAAAAGTGACTTTTTTGCAGAATGACTTTTGAAAAAGGAATTCTGAGTAGAAGTTAAAAGTGTAAAGTGATTTATGTTTGGATTAGTTGTAGGAAAATGACTTTTTTGAAAAAGGAGAAAGCGTTTGGATAAACATTGGAGAAGTGACTTTTGTTGCCAAATTACGCAAAAGGACATCAATATCATTAAATATCACACATTCATATATATATATATATATATATTATTTTAGTTATTTGTAATAATTTTGAGGAATAAGACAATGATAAATATTAAAAAAAGGATTAAATGGAAATATATGTAAATTAAAAATCATAAAAAAGGGAAAATTCTTTCAACTAACTGTTAGTACTACATAACTAATTGGATCATACAATTGTTATACTAACTAATTAAATAACATTACTAAACTATCACTAAAAATTAATTTTTTTATTAATGTTACTTCCTTAATTTATTAGTTAATTTTTTTTTATTTCTTTAATACTCCCCCAACAAAAAAAAGGGGCGAGACGAAATACAAAGTCACAAGTCAAATGAGCCCCTCTCTCTCTCTCACACATACAGGAGGAAAGCACAAATAAACCTCCCAAAGGGATGCTTGGACAATCAGACCCGGCTTCCTCTGCTTTGACTCTCTCTCCCCTCCTCCCCTTCATACCTTCTCATCACTCTCTCATCAGTGAGTCCGTTTGGATTAACGGTAGAAGAAGTGATTTTTTTATAGAAGTTATTTTGAAAAAGGAATTCTGAGTAGAAGTTAAAAGTGTAACATGATTTATGTTTAGATTAGCGTTGTAAAAGTGACTTTTTTTAAAAAGGATAAACTATTTGTATAAACTTTTGAGAAGTGATTTTTTGTGACAAATTACGTAAAAGAACATGAATCTCATTAAACACAGCATATCCATATATATTTTACTCTAACTATTTTTGATAATTTTGATAATAAAAATTGATAAAAAATAAAAATGGAGTAAATGAAAATATATATAAATTAAATATTAAAAAAAGAAATTCTTTCACCAATCTATTAATATTATATAACTAATTGAATCCTGCAATATTCTAAGTGAGGTGGCAGACGGTAAGTGATGATGTGGAAGGAAGAAGGAAGGATGGAAGAAAGAGAAGGAACCATGTAGATTAAAAAAGAAAAAAGAAAAATAGGCAAAGAAGGGAGAAGGAAAAGGTCTGAACCCCACCAACCACCTCCACAATTTCATCTCCTCCCCCTTCTACTGCATCGGCGCCACTTGGAAGATGCAGGTCCGTCACTCCTCTGCCCCTGTCGCCCCAATGGTATGTCCGTCCTCGTCAATGTTGCCTTGGCTTCATTTGCCCCATGCTCTCTCAACAACTTCAGCGAAGAAGTCCTTGGCCTCGACAAGTTCAACTTCAAATTCCCATTCTCCCTTCTGCGTAAGTTGATGAACAGGAGGGTTGAGAAGATGAGAGAGAGGGAGGAGAGAAGGGCAAACCGCTGCGTCCACCGTGATAAATGCCTCACCGCGCCCCCTTGTAGCTTCTGGCCAGAAGCTGCTTCGCCTGCGGAAGTCATTCTCCCCTCACGCTGATCCAAACGTCCCATTATAGGCCAATCGTGCTTTTGGATCCCAAAAGCTACTTATGGGCTGGCTTACCGCTCTTCCAAACACTCCCTATATAGTCACCAACATTGATATCACAGTTTGGAATCTAAAACAAAATAAGACGAAATGCAGTTTAAGAAGCCATCCAACCATTTATTTCTATTTATTCTTTTTTGGTAAGAAAATTGAGAACCTTTAAACACACACACACACACCCACCACCACCATCATCTTTAATTGAACGCCCAACTGAAAATTCATGAACACTGCCCTCAAAGATAGAACAGTCATTATGATGAAAAGCATCCAAATTTTGCATTGAAAAAAACAGGTATGTTAATCTCTATCTTTTGAAGCTAAAGACTTTTTTCTTTTTTGGAGTATTGTGACAAAACACTGCATCAAGATAGAACAATTCTCTTTTTCCCTCCCTGGGGTTAAGGTGCAAGTTATGTAATGGAGTCTTTTCACTATCTGACACAATGTGTCTGTTTGAGAACACGGTAGATGAATATTTTACGCAAGCCGAGGTAAATATGTGAAGGGGATTATCTCGTTTTACGAAAAAACACTATTGCACGTGCGTTTGGCTTTTGCAATCGCTCCATCAAACATGTCCAATGAAATTTTGAAGGATATACAAAATTAAACATAACCTTTTACAAATGGTGTAATTTTAGAAACTTGTTAAATTGTTCAAAAGTCCGTCCTTTTTTTACGTGTGATTATTCACTCATTCTCCCCCTAACATTCTAACGGACGTTTGCACCAATTTAACGGAGTTCATGGAATTACATCATTTTTAGAATATTGTATCATTGGGCTGTCTACTTGGCTAATCATTGAGTGCCGCGTATGTGTGTGCGCGTGCTTTTTTTTTTTTTACGGTTTTTAAAAAAACCAGGACTCAGTTATCCTTATGTTTTTGGACAAAGAAAGTCTGTGATTATCTAAATTATCTATTTTCAAAATATTGGAGCCTTAGCTTATGTGATATCCAACTTCTGTTTAAATAATGAAAGAGATGAGGTGTACCATGTCCAACTTCTGTCAATGCAACTTATTGTAAAATTTAATATCTATATTGATGATATTAACTAAAAGGTTGATGTTATTCTAAGTTTTTTAAATAAAATAAAGAAGATTGTAAATTTAATAATAAAATCTAAATTGGCTGTCCTTGTTGCTGAAAGAACATATAATGGGATCGTTATAATGAGACCAAGGAAGTATTCATGCATGCAAAGTCTCCTAAAGATCTAGATCTTGATGTATTTGCAATAAAATAATATAATATAATAAAAAAGACATATATAATGGGTCCATTTGGTAAAGCGGTAGAGAAGTACTTATGGGCTTATTCACACAAGTCGAGGCAAAATTGTGGAGGAAATTGTCTCGTTTTACGGAAAAACACTGTTGAACGCGTTTATGGCTAGAAGCCAAACGTTGCCAAATAAGCACAATATTCCGGCAAGAAAAAGACATATATAATAGCGTAAGAGATTAATCAAAGCAATATAATTGGCATTCGATAGCGTGAATGAATACCTACGGACATTATGAATTAAGGGTTTGTTTGACAACCAATTTTAGAATCTAAAAGTGGTTTCAAAACCCAGGTTTTATCTCAAAATCGAGGTTTTGTCCAAGTAAAAATATTTTTCCCAAAAGTTATTTTGGTTACAAAACCTCAGTTTGAAACCTACGTTTTCTCTTTCCTACTTTTTCATCTTTCTTCTTTTTTACGTTTTCTTTCTTTCTCTTTTCTACCCACCTTTTTATCTTAGAATCTGTAAAAGTTAATAACTTCCCAAATATAAATTACTTTTCAAAATCTAAGTTTTACCTCGAAATTTATAAAAGTTATTTTCCAAAATCTATTCTTCAAAATTTAAATTTTACCTACAAATCTGTAAAAGTTATTTTCAACCTTATCTTTAAATAAACGGTAGACCAAAAGAAAATGTCAATAATGTAATTTAAAAGCCCACCTTGCCTGTTAGCTTCGCATACAAACAAATACAGCTACCGGTTTTAAATTTCTCTATTTAATACTTTGAACGTACTGCTTCTCTCCTTCCCTCTCTCTGGGCTCGCAAATTTGAGCCAAGCTGAGAGCGAAAGCCAGAGCCCAGAGAGCCGTTGGTATGGCATGTGGCGATTGGCAGTTATATTTCCCGTTCCCTCCTTCAAAACCAAATCTGTAAGAGAGAGAGAGAGAGAGAGAGGCAGAGAGAGCAGAATCAAAATTCGAAAGGGGGCCACATATTCTTCTTCACTCCCTCAACTTTTCAGCACAATAAAGAATAAACCTTGCCTCTCAGTTTCCTTCTATTTCTTAATTTGGTCCCTGTTATGGCTGGAACTAAGTTGGTCCCTTGCGGATCGTCCGAGTGAGCACTAGTTATATTTCTGTTTGCCTTTTTGAGTAGTGAAAACTCCCCAAAAGTTCCACCAAATGGAAGCTATATATAAGAAGAATGAGCATTTTCAAAAGAAGGATGGGGTTCGATCCTCTGGTGGAGGGGACAAAACGGCTAAATCTGAGTCGTTCACCGATTCCAGTGCTGAGCCGAGAGATACGAGTTCCTGTACCTCGAGCTCCTTCGATTTACCTGAAGAAGCTAAGGCAAAAGGGTCGTCTTCGCCTGCTCCTCTTGGCTGGCCCATTCGTAAGGCCACAATTTCCAAGTGCAGCAAATCTGATGACAAGGAAAACCATCCTATGTCCCACGATGACAGCTCAAAATTTAGCAGAATCGGTTCAAAAATGTCAGGTTAGTACTTTTCTAGTTTCATACAGTGTTCTTGTTCGGACAACAATTTGAAAAATGTTTCACCATGTGGGTCTATTAGTTATTAGATAGTTATCTAATTATCTAACCACTGTTTTCTGGTAAAAATAAATTTGTTGGAGCAGAGATTGATATGATGAAGGAAAGGTTTGCGAAGTTACTGCTTGGTGAAGATATGTCAGGGTCTGGAAAAGGGGTCTGCACAGCTCTGGCTATCTCAAATGCTATTACTAATCTCTGTGGTGAGATTATTGAGAACTAGTTTAACATTTTTCCTTTGGTTTTAAATAATATTTGAAACTATGGATTATTTATTGGGTTTGTAATTTTCTGCAACATTTAGCCACCGTGTTTGGGCAATTATGGAGACTAGAACCTGTGCCTGATGAAAAGAAAGCAATGTGGCGAAGAGAGATGGAATGGCTTCTTTGCGTTGGTGATCACATTGTTGAATTAATCCCTTCTTGGCAAACATTTCCCGATGGAAGCAAGCTTGAGGTGAAGTTGGATTTAGTTTTAATCAGTACCCAGAAAAATTAAGCCAAATTCCCTCATAGGGTGAATGATCCTGCAGGTAATGACTTGTAGGCCGAGGTCGGATCTTTTCATGAATCTTCCAGCTCTTCGCAAACTCGATAACATGCTAATGGTAAGTATTGAATCTCCTCCTCTCATTATATATTATCATTTTAACTAGGAAACAGCTCTGATTTGAGTATGTTGAATGAACATATCTGTTTGATTACAGGACATATTAGACAGTTTCACAACTGTAGAGTTTTGGTACGTTGATCAAGGAATTGTGGCCACAGATTCAGATGGTTCAGCCTCATTTCGCAAGCCAATGCAGAGACAAGAGGAGAAATGGTGGCTTCCTGTTCCTCGCGTCCCTCCTACAGGTCTTACCGAGAACTCGAGGAAGCAATTGAACCACACACGAGAATGCGCAAACCAAATTCTGAAAGCAGCCATGGCCATCAACGACAATGCTTTAGCTGAAATTGAAGTCCCAGAGTCTTACTTAGAAGCCCTTCCCAAGGTATGAATTTTCAATTTTGATCAATTCCCATTATTATTTTTAGATTGTACTATTAAAACCTAAAAGCGGGCTTCAATTTTTATGTCGTTTTTCAGAATGGAAGAAGCTGCCTGGGGGATTTTATATACCGTTACATAACATCAGACCAGTTCTCTTCAGAATGCCTACTTGATTGCCTAGACCTTTCCAATGAACATGTGGCTCTGGAGATTGCCAACAGAGTGGAAGCCTCAATATATGTATGGCGCAGAAGGTCTCATTCGAAGCCCCCACCCAATCCTAACCGTTCAACAACAAAATCATCGTGGGAAATGGTCAGAGATTTCATGGCTGATGGAGACAAGAGAGAATTGCTGGCGGAAAGAGCTGAAAACTTCCTGATTTGCTTGAAACAGAGGTTTCCTGGTTTAACTCAAACCGCACTCGACACCAGCAAGATCCAATGCAACAAGGTCCCAACATCGTCGTCGTCGTCGTCATCATCATTAATTTGTTTCAAATTGACAAGTTTCTGTGAAAGTAATGGTTTTTACTGGTTTTAAACAATTTTCAGGACGTGGGTAAGTCAATTCTGGAGAGCTACTCAAGGGTATTGGAGAGCATGGCATTTAACATTCTGGCTCGTATTGATGATTTGCTGTATGTGGACGACTTGACGAAACATTCAGACAGGTACCCGTTGGTTTCTTCGACGGTTAGTCAGCATCCTCAGCAGAAGTTGTCTCGTCCAATGTCGGTGTCTGTCTCAGGCACTCCTCACAAATCTGTTAGTGGTGGGACCAATTGCTCATCACCTGCACCACCGCTCATTAGTCCGGCAAGAGGAGAGAGAACTCCTTTCATCCACAACAACAACATGAAACCTCATCGTCGTGGTTTTGGGGTGAAAAGAGTATTGTCGAATTATCTTGGGGTAGAGACGAAGGCCAAAATATGCAGCAATTCTAGTGAAGTGAATTGTTTTAACTCAAGCAGTCCTGCTGCTAATAGAACAGAAACAGAACAACCTGAACGGCAGTAGGATTCGTCGTGTGCTCTGAAAAAATGAACAGCGTCAAATGAAACTGTGTCTGTAACCTTTAATTATGGATAATTGTGTTTTTCGTCTTCGCATCATTTATTGATATTTGTTGGTAGTTAAGAGTTTGGGAGTTATATTAAGGTTTAGTACAGTATCTTACTGATTTAAGAAGCAGTTCAGCTCTCAAAAGCAGTTGGTATACATGTTAATGTAAGTCTGTAACTAAAGTTAGCTGGAATTGACATTGAATTTTAAATGAAACTGTCAATTGTTTGTGATTTATTTATTTTTTTGCCAGAATATGGTGATTTATTTATTGGATAATAGCTGGGGTGAAGATTTCTTATCTGTTAAATTCAAAATAACAGAGGGCAAATATTGGGGCATTCCGAGAATTGAACTCGGGGGAGAGAATCATATCCCTAGGCTAAATGCCCTTGAACTTCCCTTTGAGAGATCAGATCACTTATCTCCAAGTGAGCTCATGGGGTCACCGATGGCCAAGAGATATTGACGAACTTAACTTTGTCCTCTTCGGTACATTCCTGCATTTCATAAAATGTTATGTTAGACATATAGTCGTTAATTTCAGGTTCTCTGTGACTGTAAAATTTAGAATGCATGAAATCTGGCCATATCTCACTAACCCAACTCCCTTTCTTGTCGTATGTAAAAAAGGTATGGATATTTGATATGGTTTGATCATAAAGTGCCGCCGTATTAGGATAAAGCTAGGCTAAAAAGATCAACGCCGACCCCTTTGTTTCCGGGGAAAGATTTTCAAAAAGCATTCGTACCATTTACCTGCACCGTCAACGACTCAACGTTAGGGTCAGCAGGGCGCGTCTCTCACGGCCAGCTCGTGAACCTAGTATAATTCTTCCATTTTTAAATAATAAATTTCTCAATACTTGTTTCTATATAGCTACACTTCCGATCAACTAATGACTCGTTTGCAGAATTCATTTTGATGGATATGAATATGGATGTGGATGTGGAAATGGATATGGATGTAAGGTTTAAAAGTATGTTTGGTATGTCCTGAGAATGATGTATGATTTTTAGATGAAAAGACCTAAAAGCTCTTCTAAATTAAAAAATCTTTTTTTTAACTTTTAAAACCACCTAAATCAAATTAAAAAATTTTTATATGGAATTATCAACATGGAATTGGAAATCCAAACTTTTCATATGGAAATGAAAATCCATGAGTTTGATGGAATTGGCTTCCATGTGGAAGCCAATTCCATCATACCAAACATGTATGGATATGGAAATCAATTCCATTTCCATATCCATGGCTCCTAATTCTATCAAACCAAACGGGCCCAAAGAGGTAGTTGTAGCGTATTGGTATGTATTCACGCCTGTCACGCGGGGACCCGGTTCGATCCCCGGCAAGGTGCTATTTTGTCTTTTCGTTTTTCAAATTTCAAATTTAAATTTTTAAAAAAATGAGTGTCGACGTTTACTGCTGTTAAGGGATGTGCCCTCACGTGATGTCTCTCGCTTTGGCCTCCGTTTTTATTCCCGTAAGTTGCGTCAGCACTACTTTTCCCGTTGAAGGATGCAGATGCGGAAATTACGGTATTATTGGAAATAACGTTTTCAAAAGTTAAACTCACATTTAACAATATTTTTTTATAAAATGGGATAAAAATCCCGTTTAGGAACGCGATAGAGAAATGCTTTTACATAAGTCGAGATAAATATGTGGAGGAGATTAAAATTGTTTGGCTGAGCGTTCAAAAAAGCCAAACGCATGTTCAACAATATTTTTTTGTAAAACGAGAGGTAAATATGTGGAGGAGATTAAAATCGTCTGGCAGAGTGTTCAAAAAAGCCAAACACACCTTCAACGGTGTTTTCCATAAAATGATATAATCTTCTTCACATATTGAGCATCTCCTCAAAAGCAAGTTCAACAATATTTTTCTTCAAATCGAGATAATCTCCTTCACATATTTACCTCGACTTGCGTAAAAGCACTGCTCTGTCGCTTTTCCAAACGGGTACATTTGACTCGACTTATGTAAAAGTACTTTTTTACCGCGTTTCCAAACCGACCTACTTATTAAATTTTAATAATCGGGCTGTAGACTTGAACCCACAGGCAAGAGAGCATGGTTGATATCGGATATATGGAATAATTCCTCCGTATTAAAAATTTTGATAAATTAAAATCCTAGATGAACTTGCATGTATATTTTTAATTTTAAAAGGCTTGATAAGAGTTTGTCAGACCTGTCATAACCCAATCATGCTATTTCTATAGTGCAAATGATAAGTTAATGCCTATTAAAAAAAACTTCTCATTCATCAATTATTCCAATCATAGCCCAATCGCATTGTATTCAGTTAGGGAGGAAATGAGGAATTCCCGGGTCATTTGCGGGAATTCATCATCTCCTCCATGACTGAATACAATGCTGCTTATTAAATAAAAAAATTTATTAACCCTAATATAATACAAAATATTTAAAAATATATAAAAAATATAACGTTAACCACTTAAATTAAATCAATGCTATTGATATTTTCTTTAGCTTACATTAATATATCTACTATAACGTCCTAAAACATAAATAAACGATATATCAAATTTTAATAATAATTAAATAAATATAAAATGACCATTTCTAAAATAAAAAAATTACATAGGAAATAAAAATAAAATGACTTCCACATGTACTTCTAAATGGTTAGATGCCAAATAAAATATATAATGGAATTGATACAATTGCCATTTGAATTCCTACAAGAGATCATGATGGATGGGGGCTGATTAGCCTTTAACACACCTCGCTTTATACTTTCTCCACTCAAGCTAAAGATTACTTATCCATGAAGTTCTACTCTTTACCAACAAAATTTGTTAATTATTAATTAAAAAATCACATACACCTACATACATGCAAGAAGTACAAGCATATACAAGGGAGTCATTATAGCAGCAGTCTTATTTACATCACTGGATCGGATCGTAAACATTAAATCATTTCCATAACCACAATAGCATAGAAAAGAAAATTCACGCAAGCACCAATGACTAAGGTGGCCACATTGGTTACAAGCATGTGGTCTACCTGTACCTATAGGTGGTTGGGGTTTCACAAGTTTCGACAGCGTGCAGGTTT
Source organism: Vachellia pachyceras (assembly GCA_025593235.1). Taxonomy (NCBI): domain Eukaryota; kingdom Viridiplantae; phylum Streptophyta; class Magnoliopsida; order Fabales; family Fabaceae; genus Vachellia; species Vachellia pachyceras. The sequence continues at coordinate 5,504 of JANTPZ010009937.1, read as the reverse complement.
AGGAAAATTTTTTTCCCATGCAATCTAAGATAAAAAAATACATCAAAATATGTAGAAAATATCTCGAAATATGTAAAAAGTATATCAAAATTCGTAAAATCATTTTGAGATTCATAAACTTTTTTCTCCTAACAAATTTTCAAACTCACACAATAACAGTAGTCTTAGTCGTAGGTCTAATATAAAGGATTCCCTTATTACCGTGGGAAAGTTGATGATGTGGTAGCAAATAATCTGATGAGAGAATGGGCTTGTTTGGATAGCCTGTTTGGGCATTAAAAAATCATTTCTGTTCTTATCGAGACAAAATTCCTATCACATATTTACTTCAAAATTTGTGTCCATTCTCCCAAAATATTTACCAAACAAACCCAATGTTTAATTGTTATTCAGCACAGAAGGAACTTGTTATTTCTCTCACCACATGGAGTCCAAACAAAATCACTTGATTGGAACATGCGTGTGACATATGGGATTAAGTTAGGAACCTATGATTGCTTCCATCTCGTAAACAAGTTAAGGTTTTTAGTCCTCTTATCATCATTCATAGACTCTGATTTATACAGCTAGAAAAGTTCTCAAAACTCTTCAGCCATAACAGTGGATTAGAAATTTGTTTCCCTTTGCTGTTCTGTCAAATTTAATCGATGTTTTTCATGGAAAAAGATTTTGATTGATCAATTGGTAAGCATCAATGTCTCATGCTGCAGGATCTGATTAACCTAAGTTTAAAATATAAATTAAGTTTAGAATACATGAATCTAGCTTACCACATCACACTAATTCCTCCTAATCGTTGTACATGAAAAAAGTTGTTGATATTTCACCTCCTTGAAGCTCCAGAGTTTCACTGCGAAGTGACGACACATCTGCATAAATACACATAGAAAATGTGTCAGCTTCCCAATCGGCAAGGTCGTTGTAGTATAGTGGTGAGTATTCCCGCCTGTCACGCGGGCGACCCGGGTTCGATCCCCGGTAACGGCGTTTTCATTTTTCTTCGTTTTTTAAGTTTCCAATTTAAATAACAAAATAATAAATAAAATAAAATTCAGCTTGTCGTTTACTGATGTAAAATGATGGTTGGCAAAAAAAAAAAAAAATGATGTGCCTTCGCGTGATGCGTCTCGCTTTGGGTTTGCGTTACTCACGCTACTTGCGTCAGCAAGTTGGCCACAGGGTTGTAACATTTTTCCCCATTGAGGTATGCACACATTCATACACAGATTAAATGACAAGCAATAGTTAGGTTTCAACCACAGGGTTGTAATTTCAGCATTTGATTCGAGATAATATTACAAGATACAAAACTGTGTTTTATTTAACATGAACAAAATATGAACCTTTTTTAATTTTAAGATACCAAAAGAATCTCAAAAATATGTGATATTCATGACTTATTTTAGAGGAAAATGGGGAAAGGTTTTCCGCTAAAAATTTTGTATATTGTGATTTTAAGTTGGGATTGTTTTTTTTTTTTGTAAAATGTGGTTTGATAAACTGAAACTTGTTTGAGTGAGAAAAGTAAATTTCTATGTAAAATGGTTAAAATAGACATGAAAGCTTGTTAGAATGAGCTTATTTGGAACAATATTTTTAAAAGTCAAATGCACGTTTAAAATGAGATAATCTCCTCTATATATTTACCTCATTTTACGTAAAAGTATTTTTTCACGGTGTTCTTAAACGGGTACAATGACCATAGAGAAAATGTGAGTACAAAACCAATTAAGATTGAAGCGGTGAAGATGAAGCAAGGAGTGAAAGGGGTTCAAAGGTGAATAACCATAGGGTAATAATTATGATTATTAGTAAATTATTCTTTCAAACTTTATTTTTCAAAATTTAAATTTTATTTCAAAGTTCATGAAAATTATTCTCGCACTTTCAAACGAATTCCAAAGAAGGCAACACGTGGAAATGAGCGACTTGGGATTTGGCAGCATTATCAAGGCGCGTGTTATGCACTTATCCGGGTTGCCTACCCCACCCAACAAAAAAGGAAGGGGGCAAAAGGGGAAGAAAACAAAAGGCATGTGAATTGTGATCATCTTCCCTTCCCATTCCCCCCCTGAAGATTCACAACACAACGAGACACAACTCGGGTCGATCGGCAATCGATTCGATCATCGTCTTCACTAATATGTCTTCTTCTTCCACTACCAGTGTCCATATTAGCGCTTTGAACGCCATCGTCAACGTCAACTCTCTCTTCACTTTGGCCGTCTTCGTCGGTCTCACTTGGAACCCCTACGACCCCTCCAACAGTCTCATTACTGATCCCAATTGCGCCGCCTCCCCTTCCATCGCCGAGAACCTCGTTTCCTTCCATGTCTACTCCTTCAGCTCCTTTCTCTTCTCCAGCCTCGTCGCCCTCGCTCTCAAGCAGGCCATCCGCCTTTCTCGCTCCCCCGGCTTCCACTACCCCGTCGAGTTCTTCGCCCACATCAACAAAACTGCCCTCCGCCTCGGCATGCTCGTCTCCGGTGCCGGTTCCGTCTGCGGTTGTGGCTTCTTGATGATGGCCTTGGTCAATGTGGTTCAGATCAAGCTGGGTACTCTGGCCTGTGGCAGCTCCCACACTTATTCTGCTGTCGTCCCGCTCTTCGTACTGGTTCCCTCTGCGCTTCTCATTTACGTTTCTGTTGTTTTGTACGCTTTTACTCGCTAGGATTCGTTGGCTTAGTGTGTATGTTTAGCTTCGTCAACCAAATTGATCATGTCCTGTCCTATATCCTGTATGATTACGAAGTGTCCTGCCCGTACCGTGTATGATTCAGCTGAAATTACATTGAATATGAGTTTTCCCCCTTTTATACTTCTTCCCATTTTGCAATTCGCTTAGCATTGTTGCGATTTGTGAGAAGAAAAAATAATAATATGAATTTAGGTTATTGATCACTTTTCGCGGTTGAAATCAGCTACTTCTGTTTGTTATATGGGTAGTTCGGGAGCGCAGCAAAATTGAGTGAATTATGTGATGGCTCCTGCGAGTGATCTTAGAAGTGATCATTTGTACTTCATTTTGCTTACATGTGGAGCATTTAATCTAACTTGTAACTAGACTATTGTGATTTGAAAAGGTACAACTGATTGTTTCAGTTCAGGATCTTGGAAGGAACATTTCATTGTTCTCTAGAGTTTCTCCTCTTCCTCCTCCTTCCAGACTTGATCAATAGATTTTGTTCTGAATAACAATTCAACATTCTCATAAGGTAAGAAATAATGTGGATTGGACCTAAGACTAATGTTATTGGAACTAATGAAACCCCAACTACAACTGGGCACAAGGTCCCCTATTTCTAAGAGAGACGTGGAGATACTTTACCATGTTGATTTTTCCTATCACATGAATACAGAGACTAAATATTCATGGCTGTGACTTGTGAATAAAGAAATAAATTCTTGTTATACATTTCTGACGGTTACAAATGTTGCTGTAAGAGAAGAGTACTCTGACTGAAACGAAAGATAATCTGGTATTATCAAATCTAAATTAGACAATTGGATTTTCATTTATAAGATTTAAAATCTCGTTGAAAAATTGCCTGTATTTTGATTTTACACCTAATGGAATCTAAACAAATACTTTGGAATATGTGTGAGAAATAAGGTGACATATAGGATTGAGTTAGCAAGCAGAGGCAAACCGGCAGAATGATGGAGTTTCCTTTACTGAGAAACGAGAAATATGTAGAAAAACAGATAATGGTGCTAAACTGCAAGGGATATGATATACTAATGATCTTCCACCAAGACCATTCATGAATTTATCCATGATCCTGCACTTTGATTCTTCCCTTTTTAAAATCTCTCTGAAGCTGATTTGCCAAAAGCTACCCATCATAAGGGTGACATGTGTCTCCTGTTCAGTCTGCCTTAAACTGTTGTATAAGAACTCAACACAGCCTTCCCATTCTCTACCTCCCTTCCTAGTTCCTCTAGCCCTTGAATGTTTGGGCTTATAACCTTGATTCATGTCATGGACATAATTGCTATTTGTGACTTTGATTACTTTTCTTTTCCCCACCCTCTTATAATTGAGATAATTTTGTGGATTTTTAGTCCTCTTATCATCATTCCGGAACTCTCATACGGCAAGAAAAAGTCCCCCAACTCTTCAGCCATACAGAAAAAGTTCCTTATTTCTGTTTGGTTAAATTTAATTGATCATTTCCCTGGTAAATATCAATATCTTATGCTCCAGGATACTTCTGATTACGGTTTGCCTTTGCCCAAAAAAACATAATAAAGTCTGCTGAAAATTTGGACTGTCTTTGGTTTACAACTTGTGATAAATTTAGTGCAAAAACCTTCCAGCTCTCTTTGTCCAATTTTATTTGTAGGATTTTAAATTTGTTGTTCTCTGTTTGTCATTGTATTACCTCTTGTCAGTTGAGTATCACTATCTTATGTTGCAAAAATATTATCTTCTTTTGGGACTTCAGACCATCTTTAGTTATGATAAACTATCATTTTAATATGTCTTGTTATAATTTTTATATTATATATAATTTATGTATCTTTTGGAGTGCTTGAATTTAGATTTGTTTGACTCCTCCAGTCCACATCTGACGATAATGGGCATTATCTCATAGATGAAAGAAATAGAATCCATCTGTCTGTCCTTGGGTAAAGCAAATCATTACTTTGGTTTATTGCACCTTGTTAATATGATAGTTCTTTGACAAGCCAAAAAGAGAACTCTTACTTACCCGGAACTGGTTCAGTGCGGCATATTCTTTTCAGATTATAGATGGGCTTAAAGCAGAAGGGGTGAGATGGCTTATACTTGAAATTTTATATATTCTGTTGACTTCTTTATAAAAAGTAATTGCTCGACCTTTCTTAAGTGTCAAATCATATTGGAAACTTTGCATATAATCATTGGCTGAAGATAGCAAGATAAAGCCTAACCTATTAACCTATTGATGGAGGAGTAGGTGATGGAAAAAAGAGAGCATTTCTTCCAAGTGGTAGTCCCGCCATGAATTTTGGACATCTTATACTAGCACCTTTCTATTACCCATTGGAGTATAAAATGCTATCAAGTGGAAGTTTTTTGAGCGGGGTTAAGGAAACGCAAGCTACAATGAATAACATCTTTTTCCTATTGCTTGTGATTATTTGCCTCGTAAACCTTGGTGAAGTTTATGGGGCAGGTGAATGCGGATTATCTTCCCCTGACAGAGAGGCTCGGAAACTGGCTCCTTGCATTTCAGCCGCAATGGATGAGAATGCTCCAGTTACTGGTAGGTGCTGCAATCAAATAAAGAGACTAGGCCAGAAGATTGCTTGCCTTTGTGCCGCTGCGCTTTCTAACACAGCCAAAATTTTTGGAGTGAAGCCAGAAATTGCAGTCACCATTCCAAAACGTTGCAATATCGCTGATCGGCCTGTGGGTTACAAATGTGGAGGTCTGCAATGCTTCATTGTAACTTATTCATTTCTGTATGAAATGTTAAAACACACTAATCTTTTAGTAATACAAGACAATACTGATA
>JANTPZ010009936.1:0-11783 GCA_025593235.1 Vachellia pachyceras | reverse complement strand
TACCTGAAGTTGAAGACTTGAAGAGCAGCAGCCAGCAGCCTTGAAGTTGAAGAGCAGCAGACTTGAAGCTGAACAATGGAAGTTGTAGAGCAGCAGAATGAAGATCAGCACATTTCAACTTGAAAAAGAAGGTGAAGATGAGCTCAGCTAGCAAAGACGCAAACGAAGATTACTTAATCTCGCAGCCTCGCAAACGAAGTCCAGCCATAAAGACCCAATCACGCAAACGAAGGTGAGCAAATCAGCAAAGACGCTGAGCACAAACGAAGTCTGAGACTGAGAGAACTCTCAGCTGGAAGCTGCCGAGGCCGAGCTGGGAGAGGAGCAAAGCAATTAGGGATAGGGCACAGGCACTCACAGACATGCAGTCAGGCACAAATGGGAAACAGAGAAATGGCACGCTATGTAGGCTCAGATTTTGGGTAGCACACCACCAAGGATTTTGGGCTTGTGTTGAAGGGCCCGTTAGAGAGAAAAAAAATATATACGGGCGGGCTACGGGCAGCCCGGTGGCAAACCCGTAGCCCGCCCGTTATTTTTTAAATGGGCGGGTTTTTTGCCCGCCCGTAACGGGCCACCATTGGGCGGGCCCAATCCGGGAAATTTCTCGCGGGTCCGGGATGGCTGTGCGGGTTACGGGTTCCGTGCTCTCTTCTACAGGGAACATACTTATCATCTTCTATTATTGATATAAAATGTGGTTAATTTTTTTAAAAAAGATTACAAAAGTTGAATAATAGCATTTATATATTTATAATTTTTCTTTAAACTAACTTGTCTAACTTATAAACTAATACATAATCTAATGATATATATAAATAAGTACTTTTAAATAATGTATTAAATTTTCTTAATTTCTCTAAAAATATTATTTCAGATGTAATAAATTGTTTTCTTATTTTTTGCTTCAGTCACTAGACATTCGACCTGTGAATTTTGAGGGCTGCGATGTTTTTTTTGTTATCCGCCCGGTCTCCGGAGCTTCGCCCCGATTAATCCGGACTCGACCAGCGTCGTGCACCCGAGAAAGGTGGGAAGGTCTCCCAACAGTGACTGCTGCATTTACAAGGCTCGAACTCGAGACCTTACTTAAATTGGAATAAGCCGTTTACCATTTGATCCAACAAACCTTTATAGGCTGCGATGTTGATAAAAGTAGCATAGGGGAGCTGAATAAGCCCAATATACTAACAGTAAATAGTAGCTATTGATGTAGGCCCAATAACTGTGCTATTGCGAAAGACACAAGATCCCACTGACTTTAAACAGCAAAGGGAATACTGCAACATGAAAGTTCATGATTTAATGACTTTAAACAGCAAAGAGAATTTAGAGAGAAATAGGGGAGAGAAATGAGTTTTTCCTGGGAGAGAAAAAGTGGGAGGAAGAAAAAGTTGAAGATAAAAATGGGTATGGATCTCATCTAATCTTCTCTCGTACTTTTCTTTCTACGCGCATGGAGAGAAAATGGAGGTAGAATTATTTTTCCTTATCTACCCATATAATCTTTGTTACCTTTTCATGTTAAGTCATTAGTTTGATATCTATTTTTTTAATTCTGACTATGACTTTATTTTTTTTTAAATAATAAGTTTTAAAATATATTCTAATATCTGATAATCTCTCATTATCATATTTAATTTGATATTATACTTGATATGTTTTAAGGCAATTTTAGTTATTCAACTATTTATTAAAATATTTTTATCTAAAGATATTTTAGTCATTTAACTATTTACCTATTTTCTTTTCACCCTGTTTTCTTTCGTCCATCCAAACATAATGAATGATAATATTTTCTCTGCATTTTCTCTTTTTAGAACTTTTCCTCTCCAGAGCCTAAATGATAAAACACCTTTCCAACATATATTCAAACCTTGAAGAAATGTGGGAAGAGAATTCTATATTATTATTCACTGGCTTATTTCTTTAAAAAAAATTATAAAAGCGCAGACACTAACATTCTAAAGTTACACACATACATGTAGGATCAAACCGATCCCCCTTACTTTATAAGACAACTTTCATGTCACTAGGCTAACAACATGACTTGTTTATAGAAAAGCAAAATCGATCATAAGACAAGATCATCAAGCTTTAGGGCAAAAGGAGTATGGAATTGGTTGAAGAAGAAGAGGAAGCTTCATGCAAGAGAGGATGCCATTTGTCTCATTGATATCTATCTCCTCCTCTCCAAATTCATCTCTTCCATCATCATTATCATCAGGAAGCTTCCAATCAAACCAATATAAGAGATTAACAAGTGTGTACTCAATTACTGCAACTGAGAATAGGACTCCAGGACACACCCTTCTTCCAAAACCAAACGGTATTAACTCAAAGTCTTGACCTTTAAAATCAACTTCACTATTCTCAAATCTCTCTGGTATGAACTCTTCAGGCCTCTCCCAGAAATCGCGATCTCTTTGAATCGCCCATGCATTTATAAGTACACTTGTTTTTGGTGGAATATCGTAGCCTCCAAGTTTCACTTTGGTATTAGTTTGCCTTGCAAGAAGAATAGGACCAGGTGGATGTAGTCTCATAGTTTCCTTCACCACATATTTCAAGTAGTTCATTTGATGATTCATGTCATTTCCTTCTATTCTTGATTTATAGCCCACAACTCTTCGTACTTCTTCTTTAGATCTCTTCATCTTCTTTGGATGCCTCATTAGTTCTGCCATAACCCATTCTAAAACAGTTGAAGTAGTTTCCATTCCCCCTGCAATCATACCCTGTGATTTTTTTCCAAGTGCTTTTTTTGTTAACTCTCTCACATATGTGTTATGCTTTTATGATTTGATGTGTGTCTTTTATTCTGTGTGTAATATATTAGAATATGTCAAGTATTAGCATGCAAGGAAAATGAATTAAAAGTATATAGTCTTGAGATAACTCATATCAAATTATTTTATGGAAAGAAAAACCTAACATATGCCTAATTCACTTAAGCATAACATGGTATCAAAGCTGATATAAAGGCACAAAGAAAAAGAAGAAAAAATATGAGGATTGTGGATAAAAATTAGAAGAAGAAAAAACAAGAAAAACATGAATATTGAAAGAAGAAAATGAAAATTGAATATGGTAAAATTACTTAACGAAAATAAATAAATAAAAAATAAAGTGATATCAAATTGGCTTAAATTATTTTGATTTAAAAAAACAGACCTTTACATGCCTATCCACTAAAATATTGTGCGCGCGCGCGTGTGTGTGTGACATACCAGTAACATTGTCTTGATGTGCTAGCTAGGGAGAGACCAACGTCAGGCATATCATCGTCACGTTGAAGTTGAAGCAAAGCTTCTACAAGGTCCTTATTCTCAGAATTCTTGTTCTTCTGATCACTCTTGTGTTGTTCAATCTCATGGTTGAAGAAAGCATCCAACTCTCTGAAATTGGCCTTCACTTTGGGAAGAAGACCAGTAACAATATCCATCCACCACAACGACGGGAAGTAATCCTCATAACTGAACTCTCTGCATGATGCAACATTTCCACCATTAACTCTTTAAACCTGTTTCTGCTTTTATTATTATTATTATTATTATTACCACCATCTAGAGTTTCATACTTTTTCCCAAAAACACATTTACAATAATGTATGTTGCATGAAGTTTCAACAAGAAGCTTCATCAGATTCACTGACACATTCTTCTTCATGCAAGCTTCATTAATCTTTTTAACCAAATCTGAAACTTCCTCTTCTCTTATGAATTGAAAAGATCTCACCTTTTTCAAACTGAGGAATTCAACGACGGAGATTTTCCTTTTGTATCTCCAACCTTCACCGTAGGGTGCAAAGCTCACATCCTTGCAGCCATAGAAATAGATTTCTGCAACTGTCATTGAGGTGTGAGAAGAGAAAGCGACGTCATTGATTGTGATAATTTCTCTGATAATATTTGCAGAAGAAACCACCAGAGTTGGGATTTGACCTAAGTGGAGTAACATAAGAGGGCCATATTTATGTGAGAGGGATCTCAGAGAACGATGCGAGATCGTTCCTACTTGATGAAAATTGCCAATGATGGGTAACTTCGGAGTAGAAGGAGGCAGATTATAGGATTTCTTGCTTCTTGTTCCTGTGAGTTTAAACGCAATGAAGGAGAAGATGAGCCACCACAATATAAACAGGTAAAGGTTTTGATTAATTGGTTCCATGGCCATTGATGCTTCCATGAAACTATATACATACTTGTACGCTTATGTTTTGCTTGGAAAATTTGCTTGATATCAAATAGAAGTACCAACCTTTATTTATACAAGCTATGGTAGGTTGACTTGAGTCACTTAGGTTGAGAGCAAACCTTCGAATTCAGAGAATGTCTACAGAATCTTTATAAATCGCCTACCAATGAGGTTTTCATGTCAACAGCGAGATTGAACTCACAGCTTTATAAATTATGAGTCAACTCCTTACCAACTCAACCAATAAAGCTCTATATTTATTAATTATTACAACACATATATCAATTACTAAATTAAATATGCCTGTCAATTACTAGCATTCAAAGCAATTTAATTCACCTTTCAACTCTTCAACTTTTCATTCACTTGTACCACATTTGTAAAATTTCTATATGATGCACTGCTGCTACAAAGAGTAAGTACTTGCTAGTGTGCATGAAGCAGTGTTTAATAAAGGTAATGCCTTACAACCCAACTAACACAGCAGCGAAACTAGATTTTTTTTTTGGAGAAAATAGATTTTTACATGCATAAGTCGTAAATTAAACAGAGCAGCGAAACTAGATTGTTTGCTTTAAAAGAAGAAATCAGCAGCAGCAAAGTGGGGATAAAGTGAGTCCAAAATGTTTGCCAATTAATCCGAAAAGAAAAGAAAAATGAAGAATGCTCTTTTCTTTTAAAAAAAATGTAATTTTATCCTTAAAGTGTTTTAAGTTGATCTTATAAAATTACTGCTAAATGCACCGAAAATTAGTTTAGTATATATACTGAAAAAAATTTTAAATCCTGAATGTAAAAAAAAAAAATTAGTTCAAAATACTTCATGCATGAAACATATTGCCTTTCGCTATTTTATTTCTTATTTGCCTTTTCATTTAAAAAAGATAAAGAAGTTGTACCCAAGATTGTTATTTCTGTTGCAATGACTCGTTTACCTGGGATGCCATAAACAGGACAACGAATCGCATATGAATTTAGCTTAGCTCAATGCAGAGCAACCACCCGAGCATAGAACATCTTGGCTTGGTACCACAGAGATCAACTTCTCTTTCTTATTTCTCCTCTCCTCCTCCTCCCTCTTCCTCTTCAGTTTTCAACACCCAAGCACTGCAACTAATCTTCACAGAACCAAGCATCTCAGACCAGACCTTCTTGCACAGCTCGGATCTTCCACAAATGACAACTCACCCACCGAGTTCTTCGAGGTAACCAAACCCATTAAACTCCCTCCAACATAGTCTTGTCCATACCACATACTTCAACACGATTTTGGCCTCACGTATGGAAACCCCTGTTTTCGCTAATCACAGTCCTCCCAAACATTGCCATCACAAGTTCTCCAAGATTGTCCTCGAATGGAAGGCGACTTGTAAAGGAACTCAATTCGATCGCATTTTCGGTGTGTGGCTTGGTGGGGTTGAACTGCTACAAAGTTGTACGGCAGAACCTATACCTACTGGGATTGTTTGGACTGTTAAAAAGGACATTACGAGGTACTCTTCCTTGTTCATGAATGATCAGGTTCTTGCTGTCTGTTAGGGAAATATTGTTGATAATACTTACACTGGGGTTTACCATGTTGATATTTTCTTTCACTTTTATCCTGATGTGAAGAGTTTCAGTGGTGATGAACCGGAATCTGATGTAATTTTGGCTTTTGGGTATGGTTTTCCAGCAGATTTAATTTACCCATTTCAAGAATTCTTCCATTGAATGATGAGTTGTGGTTTGAAATTGTGAATTATAAGGATACAGCTATGAAAGAGTTCAAAATCCCCCAAAATGCATATAGGGCTGTGTTAGAGGTCTATATTTCATATCATGAGAAAGATGAATTTTGGTACAGTAATCCTCCAAATGAGTACACTTCTGCTAACAACCTTACTGATACACCTGGGAACGGACCATTCAGAGAGGTTTTGGTGACTCTTGATGATCAGGTTATTGGTGGGGTTTGGCCTTTTACTGTGATTTACACAGGAGGGATAAGTCCCTTATTGTGGAGACCCATAACTGGAGTAGGGTCATTTGATCTTCCTTCTTATGATATTGAAATCACACCACTTTTGGGTATGATATTGGATGGAGATCCCCACTCATTAGGGTTTGGGGTAACATGCTTTGAATGTCTGGTTCATAGATGCAAATCTGCATGTTCGGTTGGATAGGAAGAGCACAAACAGAAGAAGTTTCCAACCTCGTTGTAAAGCCTCTGGTCGAATCCTCTGTTTCACATTACAAAGGCCTAAAATGGGAAATTTCAGACTAGTGCTAGGAGATCAATTTCATCAACTGGGTGGGTGAGGTATTAGTTTGGTAATATCACAACCAGTTTAATTCAAAACTTCAGTTACATGAACTCACCGGTATCCGGCAAAGATGGGATTATGGAGAGTGCAAATCAAACAATCCTTTTCGATAACACTGTTGATGCTAAGATTCCATACTTTCCTGTCCATTTTGTTAATAAGAAACTGACAGAAAATTTTCCCTATCCTTCTACTTGGATGAACTGAATCAAGGAAATGAAACCTTTTTATCTGTTGTTAGTGTCACATTGGAATTTGAAGAGAGTCATGATTCTGGGTTCTTAAGCAGCTCTCTGAAGAATCTGCAGAAAGCTCAAAGCATTGTGGCTGTGAAGAACGGTACTTTGGTTAAAGCATTTGTATTACACAACAAGTATACAAATACAAGTGCATGAGCTTTGCTATTTTAGGAATGTGAGTAATTTAGGTTACTCTATTGTCTATGATAAAGTTGCATACTCATGCAACCGGAGAAGCAACTCTGATCTTGGTTCTATTATGTTCAAGGAGCCTTTCTCCAAGGATAAGTCCCAACATGTGTTGAGTATGTAGTGTGATTGTTTCTTAACGTATAGGGGCTTCCATTGATTCAGTCTCATTGTCTATTTCTGTATTGCATGGGAGTTAGATGTTGTTTGGATATTTAAGCATCTTTTTGTTCATATTTGCAATAGTAAGATTCTGTTATGATTTTTGCCATAGGTGAAGAAACATAACCAGGTTCTGCCCGGTACCAGCAAATCCGAAATCAAACATTTTTTCCTTTCCTTTTTTGTATTGAAAAAATATTAGGTAACTTGGTACCAAAGGTTCATCAAGGTGAAAACAATCCTTTGATTTGAAGTCATATAGATACTTAGAAAAGTTGCAGATACAAGTCACTTGTCTTTGGAACCAAACTTTTCTTCTATAAGTGACTTATAATAAGGACCAGAGTAGCGTACAATAGGGATTAATGCCACAAAGAAAGATAACCATAAGGACCAATTCATAGGTTTTTGAAGCACAAGGACATGTTTAGAAAAATGTAAAATATAGGGACCAATTAACATGTCAGTTGGTGGCCCGTTTTAAAGCAGAAAGAAATCCTGTGTGCCTCCAAAATAAGGATGAGATGAATAATTACAAATTAAGCATGCTTGAACATCTTCATGCTGAGCCAATGAAAGTATACAGCAACCACAGCTATAGGCAGAGTCAACGGCACCAAGAAGCAGTAATACCTGCAATAAGCCAAATATAGATCAGGAGAAGAAATATCGTTTTTTTTTCCGCATAAAAATATCGAGATAGATAGACAGTACAGGGGTAAAAAAGAAAACTAGAACTAGTAAAACACACGTTTTGACAAGCATAGACTAATAACTTATTTGAATCAAATGATGAACAAGAACCCTATATAGCCCATCTTAATACATGCGAAGGTACGAACACGACACAATCACTTGGTCATTCCATGAGGATCATACCTAGCATGTGTCAAGCTGATAATGCTGGCCTGGTTAGTTAGTATATTGGACGTGAAGCTAAAAGATCTTAGAATCAACGGGATTGGGTCTAGTAGAGTTGAATAATCCCTTATAACGTGATAAATTAAAGTTTGAATCCCTGCTCATTTTTAGTGTCCAATAGTGTCTTAAACACAATTATTTCTAATAAAAAGATACATGTGCCTAAGGAAGAAGGCCTTAGACCAAACCGGCTAGTTTGAAGCCGCACCATCACAGGAATGTCCTGACATGCTTTGACAACTAGGTTTTCTCAAAAAATAGAACTGCACACACAGTAAATTTTCCCACAATTTGGGTATCCTCAAAAAATAGAACTGCACAAACAAGTTAGAAAGACTTGCTTTATCAAAACACTAACCAATTTATCAAAATATTTCCTAAATTATCGCCACAATCGACCCAAGTGCAATCCCATCTGCATCCACATACTTGTGGCAAGAATAAAACTTTACACATATTATTAAATGCAATCAAAATGAAACAGAGGCAATCAACATTGTCATGTAGTATCAGAAATCATAAAAAATGTATATCCAATCCATCAATAGCACATCAAATTGAACATAGAAAGGCCAATATGGTACGTAATTCAATGTTGAGGCATTATTATTTATGCACGTACTGTTTCCCTTCATAAATCAACAAATAAGACAAAAACATATGCATAAATAGAACCTTCACATTATGATTGATTACCAGTCATTTTGGATAGCAGATATTAACGCTATATTTGAGGGCGGAAGAAGCTTGGAAATAATGGCAGCAAAGAAGTAGGCAATAAAGAATATAGAGCCAAGTGATATGAAAATCCATCCCCATAATGTATTCTCTTTAGATGAAATCATTCGACGGGAGAGCAGCTCACAGCCAAGGGACCGGATTGGATGGGCTAGATTCTAGCAAGGGAAATGGAAACCAGATTCCTTCCCAAAGGAAGAGAACAGCGCAGTAGCTAGGGAAACACGCTTCCTTCGAACGGAGGAGAGATCAATTCCTGGCAAGGGTGGGGGGAGTCATAGCTAGGTCCAGAAAGGGAGAATCGGATAATTTTACAGAACCATCGTGAAGAAGTAAAACAAACTGATATAGGATTTCTAGGAATCCAACTGGGGATATCGTTGGGTACTGTCGCCAGTCGTCGGCTCCATGTGCTGCACACAATCATAGCTTTCGTTCATCATAGGATTTCTAGGAATCCAATTGGGGAATGGGTTAAGGGTACTATCAGTTTAGATAATATAAACAATAACCCACAACGAGAGCATAATTCCGTTGTCGTCCAGCGGTTAGGATATCTGGCTTTCACCCAGGAGACCCGGGTTCGATTCCCGGCAACGGAACAATTCCTTTTTCTTTCATGACACAGAGTAAACTCAGTAAAGGCTCTCCTCTTCCTAACAATCATTTGAAAATTGTAAAAATATTATGATCCTACAGGATAAAAAAAGTAACAGTGTCATTAGATTTAATAATTTTAATATTTTTACATCATTTTAATTATTTATACGTATTTTTGCACATACAAAAGTATATTGCTGTGGATATTTTTTTTGTAAAAGTTTATATATATTATTGCACTTTAACAATAAAATATTTTTGGTTAACTTATACATTTGATCTTTTAAATTTACGTTAATTTTTATTTTAACCCCTTAAATTTAAAATGTGAATTTTTAATCATTTATCATTACATAGTTAATTTTACTTAATAAAAAATGATTATTCAATTATTATAATATAATTAAATGATGTTAAAATATATTAAAATATAAATTATTTAATATACCTATTTTTGTATTTTAAAAGTTAATCACATTTTATCAGTATCTAATTGCAGTAACACCATTCAAATTTGCCCAGTCACAATTTTCCGTTTAAATAAAATTAGCTGTATTAACGATAAAGAATTAAAAGTGCACATTTTAAACTCAAGGATCAAATTAAAATTAGATGTAAATTTAGAAAAACTAAATGAATACTTTTTACAATAAAAATAAAAATAGGCCGACGTTTCATGATTTTTCAGCTTAACACAATTTTACACTTTGTTTTCAAGGGTTCTTAAGAGACATTTTTATCATGTAATTATTAATTTATCCTGTGTGAGTATGTGTGCTGCATGTTTCCGTGTGTTGCATTTGACGCTATAAAAAATAATATTGGTTAATACATTGACTTTATAGGATATTTTTCCCTTGATAAAAATTTATCTCCATTCTGTATCTATCTCCAGCCTCCATGTGTGCTACTGCTACCTCTTGGGCCGTGGGTCTAGACTGCCTTTCACTTCCAGTTCCTGGTCCCCACCACCAGCAGTTAGAGGAAGACGAGACGAAGGAGAAAGCTTTGAGGGATAAGAAATCTCAGCAACCGCGAAATTTTATCCTTAAAGAAAATTAGGAATCGCCTTTCATCTCTTCCCACTCCAGATGAGTGCTTCCGTTAGCAGGCTAGTTCTCCCTCCCTCCCTCCCTCTCTTGTTGGTAACTTCAATTCTAGTTCTGACTTTGGAATTTGCTTTCTACAGTGCTGTTGGGTGGAAGTCTTCTTCTTTGTTCTTGCAATCTGGCTTAAACTATGGTGGCTCCAATGTAATTTCAGTCCCTGCAAAAGCAAAATTGCCTCATAGAAAATATTCTGTCACTTGTTCAACATCCTCGCCATACAATGATGGTACGGCCTGTTGTCTGTTCCTGAAACTTTTTGTAGCGTCAATAACGAATTGGGTTCCTCTGCTTGTAGTTTTTGTGTTGACTATGTTCTATCTTAACGAAAATGAAGTTGCTTTATATGTTTTGGCATTGGTGGAGATTCGATAGATGAAGTTGCACTATATGTTTTGGCATTGGTGGAGATTCGATAGATATACGGTGAAAGTAACGCCATCATTGTCGATAAAGATTTGTAGTATTGATAAAATGGTAATCCAGAAATGAAGTGAATTCGTCAGTATTGCTTATTAAGACAAAATGGCATATCTGTCTGCACTACGTATATGGATCCATCAGGTATTTGTGTCCTAAAAGATAATGCTGAGAGTGAGTGGGCAGTAGAAATACTCTTCTGTTTTTTACTATCTTTAAGATATGAATATGTGTGTGCGTAGATGGTTCTTGGAATGAAATTTGGTTTTATCATTGCAACTATGTCTAGAAGCCATTTAACTTGGTTTCGAAATTCGGACAGCCCGATTGATTGAATGTTGCCTAAGGAATGACTCATAGGATCACTGCTTCAATGGCATTTAAAAGGACTTTTGAGCATTTCTCTCCCTCAATCGTCAGTCTCCCGCTCCATTATTTCTTAAACATGTTGCGTATAATTTCATTGAAGGAAAACTTGAGCTAATATTGAGAGCATCAACTTGTATTTTTCATTTTACTGTGACTATTCATCCCTTTTCTCCTTTTTAATTTGCACTGAATATATCCGGTCTTGCCTTCTCTTTTCTTATCTCTCCTGCAGACACATGAACTTACATGTCTATGTAAACATGTTTCCATAACAATTGACTTTTATGTTTTATGTATCCTTTCGCTTTCCTTTCTTATTCAGATCCACTATTAGTAAAGGCTGCAAGAGGAGATCCTGTTAGTCGTCCTCCAGCATGGATGATGCGCCAGGCTGGAAGGTATATGGCTGTTTACAGAAAGCTTGCTGAGAAATATCCATCCTTCCGACAGAGATCAGAGACAACCGATCTCATTGTGGAAATTTCTTTGCAGCCTTGGAGAGCTTTCAGACCTGATGGGGTAATTATTTTCTC
>JANTPZ010009935.1:0-15854 GCA_025593235.1 Vachellia pachyceras | reverse complement strand
CCCCCCCCCCCCAAAAAAAAAAACCAAAAAAGAGAGAGAGGAGGATAAAAAAGAAATAGACTTTGGCTGGCTTTAGTTTTGGCTTGATGTTCACTCCTAGTTACCTATTGAAGTGAAATTGAATTGTATTTTTCATCAAGCTGTTTCATACTGTTGCTTATCGTTGGTCTGTTGCTACACAGTGTTCCTGGGGGAGCAAGCCCACTACTCCTGGAACTGCTTCAAATCCTCTTCCCCCATCTGCTGCTGCTGCTGCTGCTGCTGCACCTCTGCCTGGTTTCTCTGCGTCTGATCTTCTTTCCTACGAGCGTCAGCTAGCGATGAGCAAGATGGGCGGTGTCCATGCCCTGATGCATCCGCAAGGAGAGCATCCTCTTAAACAGGCAGCGCTTGGAGGAAGCCAGGCGATATATGATGGTGGGTTCCAGAATGTTGCTGCACATCAAATGATGTACTACCAGTAATACATAAAGGGGTTCTCGTGATGTGGTTTAATGCTTTATCGTTTTTTTTTTCTTTAACAGTGGCGCGGTTGCTGGCCCCACCATATTTAGATATGATAATCTGTATGGCTCTGTATCATCAATTCATCATGTATGCGGTTTTATTATTAGTAGTGATGAGTGGTCAAGTATTGAGGCTTTTGAAAGTTTATCTTCTCTGTCTGCTCTCTTGGGGTGTTGGTGTTTTAACTAACATTAATTTTAATGTACATTGTGTGACGTTTTCATCCTCATGCCATGATCATCCTATATGGAGGCCGATAGTGTAGTGAGTATTTTTTTTTTTTGTTTACTAGTTTATTGAAATTTTAAAGGGTTGATACTTTAATTTTACTCGTGATTTTTGTCACAATAGTTTAATAAGAACTTGTTCACGGCTTTAACTTTCGATTTGCATCTCTAAGTGTGGGGTTAAAATTAAAATTCATTAAGAGTGTATGAATTTTGTTTTAGAACTTTTGTTTTAAACAAATTTTAATTTTGGTTCTTATATCAGTTTTTATGGAACTAAAAGGACTGAATCAAAATTTAAAAATATAGGATCAAAGTTAAAAGTTGATTAAACTATATTTTCCTAATCTGAGTATACAATCCATCAAGGTTATTCCGAAGTGATATGCCTTTGGTTAGCGTGGTAGGTTGAGTGCACATGGTTTGGCTGCTTGAGGGAATTGCAAGGCTTCAATGAGATGTGATGATCCATTTCAATTTCGCTTTCATACAAATTATTACTATTCATGTGGACTGGAATCTTATTCACAAGGCATTGTCTTATTATAATATTTTAAAGGCTCATCATCTAGCTATTGCATTTTTGCATGTGAACAAGAGGAAACACTTAATTTCTTCGTCTCCTATCCATTTATTAGATCGATTTGTTTTGGTTGTTTCTCTATAAAGATTGATACTTTGGTATGTCTTTATTCCATACTTGGTTGAAAATATCTTTACAGAATCTCTATGAAGATGACAATTTGTTCTCAATGTATGGTATGATTATCCTTATAAATGCATTATGGTATTAAAGAAACCTAGTTCTTCATCAAGGCATCTCTTTATCACCGTAACTGTTTATTAAATAAATTATTGGTAGGATTGAATACAATTCATGATTTTTTTCCCTCCAAAAAAACCAAAAGATATGGAAAAGAAAAAAAAAAGTTAATTTCTTCGTCAACCTAGATTCATGGGTCACTAGACTCTAATCCTACACAGAAGAAAAGAAAGAAGATTATTTATATGTCATACTCTTATTCTAAGATCTGGTTCATCTCTATGACACTTATGGAAAAATGAATATCATAACATCCTATTCCTTTTCTCTGCCTTAGAGCAACTCTATTAGATGCACAAGCATAATGATATTGGGGGTGTTTGGAACCACGTTTGGAAACCCCAAACGTGCGTTTAATAGTATTTTTCCATAAATCGAGATAATCTACTTCATATATTTACCTTATAAATGGTAAAAACACTTTCTATCACTTTATCAAACAGGTTCATTTTACTGGAAGATCGAAGATCTTTAGACATCATCTGCGCTAACAAGCTTATCATCAATGTTCAAAATATTCTTAGAGACCAACCACAACATTATCTGTAAGGATATTAATATTATGCTTAGATATTTTTCTATAAACCTTTTTTTTGCCCCTTCCCTCTTTTTTATTGTTTTTAGAACACTTTTTGTTCTACTTTTTATTGTATTATGTAACTTTTTTTAAGCTTTATTAATATCATATTGACTTTCATAAAAAAGGAAGATATAATCATTCAAAAGTTTAATAATAACAAACTAAAATGCGATGTCAATATTTATTAACTAAATCCTTTTTTTGAGATCTTATAATTTTCTAATAAGAGGAAGTAGATAGCGCATTAACAACTTTGAATTACACAAAATCTTATGAGCACTAATGTTTATAAATTATAAATAATATGATTTCTCGTCAAATTTAATTTTCCACCAACTAATTGAATAAACTTTCTCAAACACTAGGGTCTCTTTGCAAGTGTGAACATTGCTTAAATAGGCGATGGCGGTATGGTTCAGTTCAGTGAATGGCCGAAACAAGTCAATCATCATGAAGACAATTCAACTAAAGAAGTTCCAACTTCCGAGGAAGGCATGCATTAATACAAATATTCTGAATTCAGTGATTGTAAAAATCCGCAGGAAACAGATGGCGTGAAGCCATCAGAGAACTCTAACATTCTACAGTCACACTACTTGTGTCGATGAATTATTCTTTAGTCTTTTTCAAGCCTCGCAATCTACAGTCCTGCTCGTTCAAGGTCTCCAAGCTCAGTGTAACAATCAGCAATAGCTCCCCAAGCTTCTGTGTTGCCAGAATCCTCTCCCTCTCTTTCAGATATGGACAATACCATGGAATGGTACTTAATGGCTTCTTGGTACTTGCCCTGCCGTTGCAGTGACGCTTCTGTAATATGCAGTTATTACTTGTGCTGAAATTCAAAGTAATCTGACACAAATCCTTTCATAAAGAGATTTATAACTACGTTAGATGTAAATTTCACTTAAAAATGTGCCTCAACGATGTGATTTCATCTCTACTTGCCTTTGGCTTGGTTTTCGTACATGTAGAATAGCCAAGAATTTTGCCTATCGAGCTCATGGCTTGACGGTGAGAGAGTTTGATTTTCACCGCTTAAGTCGCCAGTTCGTATGAGGCAATTCACACACAACAACAGAATAGCCAAAAAAATTTGTGTGCACAACCATGTTATAGGGAACAAATCCCAATGCCTTTAAGCGGGAGACTCTGCCAAAGCCCTTATGGCTCAAGGGCGCTACGCTCATCCATTGTGGCGCAAGTTCTCGGGTTTGATCTCCCTAGCAAGAAGTTTTGCTAGCATACTTAATGGGAAAAAGAATGCATGCAGGTGCCTCTTACCAAGGGCAAAATTTTAGTATAGCTTTTAAAGTATTTGCCATTAAATTGACAAAAAATAAAACTTGTGAATATTTTTTTCTTAATAGCATAACATCACAGGATTAGTTTGTTGATAAAAGTTTTATTAACGTGCAAGTGCTTATATTGTATAACTTGATAAGAAACGTCTAAAAAACTTCATGCAAATGAAGACGACAAGAAACAAAGCACCTAAAAAAAGGGGGGGAAACTAACCTAGACCTCTAGCAGCTTTTTTCTCCTCAATTGGATCCTTCAAGTTCTGGGCAAGCTCAAGCGCAGTCTCAAACTCCTTAAATGGTTTATCAGGCTCTTGATTCCTCAGAAAGTTCTTCCCCCTTTTCAATTTAGTAATAAGTTCGTCCTTCTTTGGATCAACTATAACTTCATTCTCTGATATCCTACCACCAATGGGTGCATAGCTCAAGCTGGGGGCATAGGACTCAACTTTTGCTTGCCTCCTCAAGGCTGCATTGATCTGGCGTAATTGATCATTCAATCTTTTCAATTCTTCTCTTCTTTGCCGAGCGAGCAACCCTGTCATACAACCAATCAATTCCAAACAAGGAAAAGAAATTCACATATCTTCAAATGCAGTCATCAATGACAGCCTCCCTTTACTTTATAAGCATAGTTTGATATAGCCAGTTAAATAAGAGATCAGATGCTATAGGGCATAGTCAGCCTTTGTTTTTTTAAATATCCTTCATTTTTTTACAATTTAAGATATCAAAGTAAGATTTTCATTTTCCACATATATTTTCATTTCCTAATAATTCTTCTTTTTTAGAAAGAATTTCTGAGGCACCTGCTTTCTAACCTCTCTTAAAAAATACTGTGGATAATGTTATTGTCCTCTTTGCTGTATAATGAAGATCTTCCTGTATAAAAATTAGATAAAAGCTTGGAGACATCTAATTTTTTTTCTTGGTGAAAAGCTTGGAGACATCTTAAGAACCAAAGAAATTGCCTTTCAAGAGGCATTTCAGGCTGAAAGCCAAAATTCTATCTTTTATGCTGGCTTCCTGTATTTCTAGATAGGCATCTATTATAAATACACACGATACTGTACTGCTATGCTAGCTCTTTGTAGAACAAATGAAATAAATCACCAGATAAAAATCACATCAGCAAATATAACCTGCAATATTTGGCAACAAAGAAAAAAGGTATACTGCAACAAAATGAAGGCCTAAGACAACCCACAGTTCAAGGTACATCCATTAAATAGTTTAAGTGAAGCTCATATTACCCTACCTCCAACAGTGGCTCCAATGAGGACTACCGATAGCAGCAAAGGCATATTGAAAAAAGAGTTATCGGCCTCACATGTTTCAGCTAAAGCTTGAGAAAGGATAGAGAACATCAAAACCCCACTGGTAAGAAATTTTAGTGATCGAAACCTTTGGTTCATGTCTTCCTAACAAGGCAAACAATTACACTCAGATACAATTATAAATTGTTGTACATAGAACTAAATTTGGAGTACAACATTTTTCTTCTTCTTCTTCTTCTCCTTCTTCTCCTTCTCCTCCTTCTTCTTCTTCTTCTTCAGAATGGTTTACAAGGTTCATCAAGTTCTGAGTTGCTATTATAGAGTTATTAAAAATTGTCCAATAACAATTGAGAATTGACAAGATGCAGTACGAAAAATGAATCAGGGAAAAATTTCTTAACATGAAAAAATGAACAAAATTCAAAGTTGTCTCTGTTTTAGGAAGGAAAAAAAAAAAAAAAAGCATCCACAGAGCAACAGGTGTTCCGTAGCTCACCATAGTGCCTGACAGTTTGAGTGGGGGAGCAAGCTTTGAATTTCAGGAGGCCCATCAAATGTATCTTTAAGGAGTTGCATAAACTTGTCCACTTTGAAAGAAGGACAAGATAATATTCCTGATTCACTCAAGAAATATAATTTCATGAGCATCTTGAAGTTACTTACCTTAGATTCTGTATCTATCTATGTATAAACTTCATGAGCAGTTCATGTATGGGTTGGCAACGAGGATATGCTTCTTGCAAGATGAGATAAAACAAGGAGAAACATTGTCGCAGCTTTCAAACTATCATGATTAGATTCTTGAACCAAAATATAACGTGTACCTTTCTTCCAATATAGCACCGATGATTAACGCCTTCCTTAGAAACTTCCATTAAGGTTAGTGCTTAAATTAATACTGTACTAGTGTAAGTGTCTACTCGAAGACTTCTAGGAGAACATGAACTGGCTTTTGGAATTTGCCATATACATAACCACGCAGTTTAATGAACTTTAAAGCTTGACGATCAACTTTGTGACAGGAAAGGTCAATCCCAGTGTCGATCAATGACAAAGAAAAGTTAACATTTCAAAGAAAGAATAAGCAAAAGAGGTAACAAACAAGCAGAATCATTTCCTTCACACTACTGCTGCATCAGACAAGCTGCAATGAGCAAAGCCTAGAAAAGAACAACATGAAAATCCAATTGACAAAGAAAGATTTGAGTTGATCCTCGAAAGTGTTGAAAATTATACTCTAGGGTCCATCATTGTACCTTAGACATTATTTATTTTAATGTATTTTCTCCGTTTAATTATTATATGTTTTGCATGTTTGTTATGATAATTGCATCCATAGATGAATTATGAATATTTTCTTAAATGTCCCTAGTTGGTTGTCTATGAGGGAGCATATATAAAGTAAGATTAGTATGACTTTGATAAGGTATGGAGATACAAGACAAAGTTATAGGCACTTATAAGAGTACAAGGTGCTGGACCGATCCGCTATGAGAAAGCTTCATGAATTAAGTAATAAGTTTATCTCATATGTAATCACGTCACAATGCCCTTTGACCTGAGAGAATCATGGATTCATACATGAGATTCACTAAGCTTTGACCAAGTTAAAAGTTACATTTGATCAAGTGATGATAAAGGCTATAATCAGGCTTAAGGTTTTCATGTGGAGGAATGTGAGCGATCAAAATGGGATTTGTCTTTAACATTAGTTGAGAGATATTACTGGACCCCTCGATGAGTGAGTCTGAAAAATGTATGGCTATATTGTAACGAAAAGGAGTTTTCGTTTCCTTGATCAGACTACTCAGGGATCGAGAAAGTAACGGTCAGGAATAGGAGAATGACGTCATCCATGCCTCATCCTTGATCGAGATATCGTGTGACAAAAGGGACGTGATGTGATTGCATGAAAGGTTGTGTCATGTTAATGATCCCCATATGATTTGGGTAGTTATAATGTCTTGCTAGAGATCGCTTGCGACTTGTGGGTTAATGTTGAGTTTAGTACACTAACAACTTCATATGGGCCTACAGGGTTGCATGCAAGAACAACCTAACAAGAGCTTTAATTCTAGGGTTTATTCGAATTTTATATATATAAATTCGAGATAACAATAATATTATATATTAGTATTTAATTTATTTGATAAAATAAATAACTAACATAATATTTAGATTTAATTGATAAAGATAAATTAAATTCGTTGGCTTACTATTTGGATTAATTATATGAATATGATTTGATTATATCAAAATTGCAAAATTCAAATTTCACATTTTGAATTTCAAATTTCGAATTTCAAGATTAATAAAGATTAATCTTGAATATATTTTGACTTTCAAATTTCAAGATTTCTTTTGAATTTTAAATTTCAAGATTAATAAAGATTAATCTTGAATATCTTTTGAATATTGAATTTTGAATTTCAAGATTAATATAGATTGATCTTGAATATCTTCTTGAAATTCAAATTTCAAGATTAATCTTGAATATCCTTTTGAAAATTTGAATTTCAAGATTACTAAAGATTAATCTTAAATATTTTTCAGATTTGAATTCGAATTTTAAAGATCAATTAAAGATTAATAGCATATTCTAGAAACTTTCCATGAGTTCTATAAATATTAGGACTAATGAGTAAGAGATGTATGAGAAAGTCGAATCAGATTGTGAGCCACAGAAACCCTAAAGAGAGTGAGACGTAAGAAGCGCTAACACGCTGCGATTGTTTGGAACTGTTCGCGTGGATACCGGTAGAGGGAGGCGATCAAAGAAACGTTGGCTTCTCGTGATCGGAATTAAGAACGCAAAAGGTCATGGAACCTGAAGAGATCCAAATACAAGAAAAGCTTCGGATTCAAAACGAAAAAGAGGTACGGCTCTATCTCTTTGATCTAAATGCCTTTGACAGATCTTTACGGGATTAGAAAATTTTAAATTCCGCTGCATGTACATTCTAATCCTAATAGAAAGTCGAGCTCAAAAACACAAAAATGACACTGAGCAAGCAAAGCAGACTCATGCTAAGTCTTAAGGCACTATAGAAAACGCAGGTGATTATGAATTGTGATGGTCGGTGTGCGTGCACTGACCAGTATCGTTGAGCTCGTTTAGCGACAATGGGCCTCACCGCAGAGGTTGCCGATGGCGGGGCGAGTGAGGAAGCTCGCGCACTGGAGCACCCCCGCCATTTCTGTGCGAACGATCGACGTTGGATAAGTTTAAAGAGCCGTCATGATTACCTTTTTATTATGGGCTTAGATTTTCTGCCCGGACATCAAAACTGGGTTTAATATTTAAATTTTGGTGAGAATGATCTTCAACTTCAAGGCCCCGGAAGGAAATAAAAATGCCCTAAAAGTTCCTAAATTTTTAAAAATATAATAAAAGGCTCTCGTCCTTGTTAGAAGAAAATAAAAGGGAGAATTGCCTTTAGATTATATGATAGTGAAATATTACTCTAAGATTCTAAAAGGTTGTTAATAGCAAATTGAGGAACATCATTAACAAGTTAAGCCGCTACCGTTAATAACTTTTTGGGACTTTAGAGTAATTAATTGGTAGCACGATACTTTAAAATAATTCTTCCAAAATAAAAATATTGGTTAGACAAAAATTTTGTGGTGGCCATGGGGAGAGGGAGGGGGAGAGTAAAGAGAAGGACAATTGTGTTTGTATAAATATAATCATGAGATAGCCAAATGTTCTTTGGGTTTCGAGAAAAACCCACGGACTACAAATAGCATTATAATAAAAATTTAGGCCTAAACCAACTTTGACTATTTTATTAAGATGGATAAATTGAAACTTGACAGGGTGTATAATTTGCGAATCATCACATTGACAGCCAAACAGGGGATGGAATAGGCCATACCCTTATTAAGTGGTTTACAGTCTGATTTATTTAGGTTTTTGTCTAGTCTGATATGACCTGTTTATTAAAAAGGTTAGGTTAAGATCTATTTAAATGCTTAATTGTATAAATAAATCAGGTCTATTTTTTTGAAGTTTGGCATGTAAACCTTCAAGGGTCTTGTTTATATATAAAACAGATATAATTATTTTTATATGATGCAAAAACACTTTCTATATTTTTCAATCCCAATTTGTATATTAAAAACTTGCATACAATAAGTATAGTAGGTTTAAAGCCTATCTTGAAGCATTTTTAAAAATGAACAATAGTAAGTTTAAAAGCTTATATATACGTCTCTATAAGGCCTTATCATACTTTTTGAAGGCTCAAGCTTAAATCTTAAAAAAGCCTACATTCAGATTTAAATTTACCTTGAACTCCGATATCTTTACTATAGGTTTAAATCTATTTAATCAAAAGCCTACGTGCTGAGACCAGTTTCCATACCTATTAGCAGATCCCAAATAGGCAATTCACAGTTACAAGTCGGACTTTGCGTAGCTTCTCTATTGACTGGGCGACGGGCTTAGGAAAAGAATTGAAGGGGACATCGGGTCTTTGTACTCGGGTCGTAACTCGTTACGGAACACGATCTGCGTTGTCATTCTATGCAAAAGAGCTTGATTCCCGCCTGTCTTTCCCTCCTCTTGTTTTCGGTTATGTCCCGCATATGCATGAATGAACCATAACTGACTTCCTCCTAGGGTTTTGTTTCGCCCTATTACTTTCTATCAATTCCTCAAATTTCTTTAGCGGATCTGCTATTATGGGCATCTCCTTCAAGGTCTCAAAGACTGGCTCTAGGTTTCGCCCAAAGCCTCCTCTATCCGAAGCTTCTGAGGATGTCGCCTCGGAAAGTTCCAAGTGTAGCTCCCGAGCTGTCTCCTCCAAGAATGAATTCTCTAGGCGAGAGCCCCAGGTAAGATTGAATTTAAGTGGGTTACTGGGAACGCAGAAGATGGCAAAGGATCTCTTGGGTCTTGCAAATTATTTCAAAAGCATGTAATTTGATATTTTTGCATCCCTGAGATGCTGTACTAGTTGTGAATTGGAAGTTGAAATAAGGTCCCCCCCCCCCCGGGGATAATTCACCAGAGACCAAGAAAAAGCATGACTTTTTCAGATTTGATGCTTGTTAGCCCTGAGTTTCAAGAGATATAATATTCAACAGGGAAAAAGTTGTGCCTTTGATTTATTTGATGTATTCATAGTTCTTAAATTTAATATTCAACAGGGAAAAAAGTTGTGCTGTATGTGTGTTTCGTGAATCTTTGGGCGTCAATTTGGGGAATGTGACTAGGAATGGGACGAGAGATATAATATTTAAGATTAAAAGACGTTGTAGTTCTCTGTATTTGCAGCCCCTAAGATTGTCAACTTGCTATTTTCTCGTTTACTATGGGCAACATTCTGACCATTTTGGTGTTTAAACTCCTTTTCTTATGATTTCAAATTTCCGTTGGTACAGAACAATCTTGTTGAGTCTGGTGAAAAAATTGCTCGGATGCCTGATGCGTCCAATTCATCTGGCCCTATTTCAATTGCTGGTGAGTCATTTCTTGTATTGGCTGCCTAATTTGTGTAGTAATACTAAGTGTTGTGGTGCTTGTTGCTTTGACAGAGAGTGAAGCTTCTTTCTCATTGAACCTGTTTCCAGATGGTTATTCTATCGGAAAACCGATGGAGGTTTGTTTTGCAGAACTATTACTATGTTGCTGAAATTGATGAAATTGCCTGACGTAAATGTTTTTCTTGCTTTAGTTTAATTGTTTATTGTTAATTTTAAGAAAATTATGAATTTTCAGAATGAGACAGCAAATCAATCTGCATATCAAGAGTTTCCAAAGCTGTTGCATCCCTATGGTAGGATGTCAGAAAGTCTATTCTTGGTAGGGCTGTCATATAATTTTTCTTAATTTCCTCATTCCTTTAGTTTAAACTCTTCAAGCAACATATTTTACATGTGCTTGCAATCTTTGAATGAGATGTTAAACACTTTCTACTCATATCATTGTACAACAAATATCTTCATGCATATTGAAACTGTCTCACATTAAGATTTCAAGATTGAATGTTTGGTTTGATTGATTCTAAAAAATGGCTATTATTGATCTACATAATCTGAGTTTAGTTTCACTACATTTGAGCTCCTTGTGTCTGCCTTTTGTAACTGTTATTCAAGGACAGAAATAGAAATAAAGCCATAAACTACCCTGTAGTTTGAGGTCCCCCTCCTTTTTTTGGTTTTATCCAGGTGATATGGATTTTTGCAGACATGCACTTATACTCCTAATCCAATTTAATGTTTTATCATAGGCTATTGAATCAGGCCATTTGCCTGGAGATATTCTTGATGATATACCATGCAAGTATGTTGATGGAACGCTTATATGTGAGGTGAGTCTACTTTGGTATGCTATTCAAAATTTTTATTATTTATTTCTTTTGCCTTTGGATAATTGGCATTTTTAAAATTTTATTACCATCTAATACCTGCCTGTCTCTGTACATTTCATAAGATTGAGCTCTGTATGGCTTATGTAACCTTCCAGGTGCGTGATTATCGAAGATGCTCTTCTGATAAGGGGTCTGGGATTGCTTCTACTGATGTTTCCCCTACTGTTAGTAAAGTTCGCCTCAGGATGTCATTGGAGAATGTTGTGAAAGACATCCCTTTGATTTCAGATAAATCTTGGACTTATGGTGACTTAATGGTGAGGATGATCTTCCTTTGATTGATGATCTGTGATCTGTGATTAGTTTCTTGAGCTTATCATTTATTATGCATTAGTTTCACTTATCTATGTGCACATTTTGCATTGGTGGCAGGAATTTGAGTCCAAGATACTGAAGTCATTGCAACCACAACTCCATCTAGATCCTACTCCCAGGTTAGATAGACTATGCAACGGTCCAGTTCCCACAAAGGTATAGATGAGCCTTGCTTGATATGCTTAATACATGGCTTTGAACATCTCATTTATGTTGAACTTCATTTTGCAGCTCAATTTAAGCCTTAGCAGTTTGCGAAGAAAGAGACTAAGACAGATGCCAGAATTTACTGTTACTTCTAGTAATAAAATCCATGGCAAGAAAGTTTGCATAGATAGAGTGCCAGAAAGCTCAACCACAAGGTTGGCTGAGCCTGGTATCATTACGTCTAATGCAATGGTACAGCAGACCCATGAAAATCTGGCTGCACAAGATATTGTTGCAAGCAATGCCATGTCATTAAGACCTAAAAGCTTTGCATCAGATCCCTCCATATCCGGTTTATCTATGATGTCCCATCAACCAAGGTATCAAATAGGGGTTGGAACTCCAAGAAGCTTTCAGGAGCATGGATCAATTTCTGCTATGAATGCATCAGGAGCTCCCCCTGCTGCACAAGACATCATGGTTTCATATGGTGATAATGCCAAGTCAGGTTCCTCTCTTCATGGAAAAAGAGAGAATCAAGATGGACAGACATCACCTTTAGCCAATTTTGCCAAAAGAATGAGGCCTACTGATGGAATGCAACAGTCACAAACAGGACTTCATGTTGACACCCTTCAAGGATCTGAAATTAATTGGCAAAATACGCTATTACAGCAATCACAAGCAATGCCTAGAGGAATCCAGTACCAAAGTGCTGGCATTCAGAAGTTCCCCCCACAGGCTTTTGAAGGAAGGTTGAATCAGGACACAGGGACTGTTCAGTTTGCTGCTGGCCAGCAGCCAATGAGAGTGGTTGCTAAGGAAGACCATTTTGAATTGAATAAATTAGATGGCTCAGAGATAACCCGGAATAAAAGTGAAGTGCAGATGGAAATGGATGCAAACCTTTTGGAACCTCAACAGTCACGAGTTCAGCAAAGATTACCACAGCATGCATTCATGAGATCTAATTTCTCTCAGACAACCTGGAATAATCTGGGTCAGAATATAGAGAAAGAAGTAAGAAAGGATGACCAGCTTCAGAGAAGGAAATCAGTGCAGAGTCCTCGTGTATCTGCTGGAGGATTGGCTCAATCCCCTTTATCTTCTAAATCTGGGGAATTTTCTAATTGTTCAGTTGGACCCAGTTTTGTACCAGCTTCAGCAGCTGCAGCAATGGGATCACAAAAAGAAAAAACAATAATGTCATATCCTGCTGCTGTTGGGACTCCACCTTTGACTTCTAGTGCTAATGATTCTACACAAAGGCAACACCAGGCACAAGCTGCAAAACGGAGGGCTAATTCCCTTCCCAAGCCCTCAGGAATGAACGGTGTTGGTTCTTCTGCTGGTGTTAGTAATGTTAGTGTGCCATTAAATGCAAATAGTTCCTCTGTTGGGACCCCAGCGTTGGCTGATCAAGATATCCTTGAAAGGTTCTCAAAATTTGAAATGGTGACAATGAGGTATGTTTTTGCACTTTTAAAGCTGCATTATGAGATTGCTTCTATTCTTTAAAAAATTAATTGTTATTTTTGCACAATCCTTAACCTCCGAGCTTCCAAAGCCAATTTATCATTGAGGTTAACATGGATTATTATACATGGTTCATCAATTATATGAGCGATTCTGCTGGTTTTTGTACCAGTATATACTACATATAATTCTTTATTTTTTTGTTATTTCTTCCTTTTTTGAATCAGGCATTATTTTTCTGAACCCTTGCCATAACAGGAAATCAGAAAAGGCTCAGTTTCTGCATGCTATCATCTCTAATTTTCCTTAATCTCATTTATTTTTACTTGCAAGACTCCTGCTCCCTCTTTTAATATGTAATGAAAGTGTCAGTTTGTGATGTTTTCAAATTTTTTGAAGTTTATTTTTCTGTCCTGACATATAATGTATTGACTTTTCTCAGGCATCAACTCAACTGCAAGAAGAACAAGGTTGATGATTATCCCATGAGAAAGCAGAATTCATATTCACCTCAGAATGTAGCAGTCTGTCTAGCTAATGCATCTGGTAACGAGGTATTGAAAGATGATACAAAGTATTTGTCAAAGTCACTTGTAGGTGGCAGTATGAATGTCAGCAAAATGAGAATCTTAGGCTTCTGGTTTCCTGAGCGTGTAGTTAATGGTAAGTTGAACCATTGGTCAGACTCTTACCCTTGGTAACATCCAATTCAGTTTCTTCCTTGTCTGATATTCAGTTTCCTTCTTCAGGGAATGGTGTTTCTTTAGTTCCGAAGTTGCGAACTAGGTTGATCATGTCTGAGAAGCCATCTGATGGTACTGTGGCAATGCATTATGGAGACACTGAAGATGTTGATTTCTTGGCTGCAGAGGATCACCTTCCTACATTACCTAATGCTGTGAGTTTCGTGATAAATTTAGAATAATTTTAAGGATTGACATGTCAAATTAATCGAATGTATTCTGTTTCAACTATTTTGGTTTAGTTTAAATGCTATTTCATTTTACCTTCTACCTATGATTTTATGTTCTCTTGTGAGGCTTAGCTATTTGGTCTGGAGCTCTAATTAAATGGATTAGTGGGTTTTTTCTTTACGGCTCTTCCTGATAAATATACATATATATAATTGCTGCTAGTTTATTGCTCTGACTGATGATCAATTTTTGAACCAGCATTTTGCGGATTTGCTGGCAATGCAATTCAGTTTACTGGTATGTCTCTTGCTGAATTCAGACCCAAAAAAAAAAAAAAAAGTTCCTATATATATATATTGAGTTCTTTAATCCACCCAATGCAGATGGGTCGGGAAGGATACATGAATGATGAAGATGTCATCCAACCAAAACCAAATCGGATGAACCATCCATCAGGCAGTCAACCAAGTGGAGTTACTGTAACTCATAATCCTGCGATTGAAATGCAGCAATATGGAGAATCAATTCCTGGTCAGTCACCCAATGATATTGCAAAACCATCTACTAGTGGCAATACATCTCTAAACTCATCTCAGAACCACTTAGCAAATGCAAGAATGTTGCCACCTGGAAACCCTCAGGCCTTACAGATGTCACAAGGAATTCTTCCTGGTGTTTCAACAGCTCCAAGGCCACAGCAACTGGACCCGCAACAATCAGTACAGCAGCAGCAGCAGCAACTGCAACAAAATCAGCACTCTCTAATTCAACAACAAAACCCACAGTTTCCTATATCTTCAGTGATGCTTGGGACAAGTCCTCTTTCACACTTGGGTGCAATGGGGCAAAACTCCGGCATGTCGGTGGTCAAGCAGCCTTCACCTCTACAGGTGCAGCAGCAGCAGCCACAAATGCAGAGGAAAATGGTGATGGGACTTGGACATGCTGTTAGTAACTTCAGAAACAACATGGGTGGACTTGTAGGCTTGGGAAGTCATATGGGTATGGGAGCTGCAACAAGGGCAATAGGAGGAGCTGGAATCTCATCACCAATGGCATCTATCCCTGGAATGGGTCAAACTCCAATGAATCTTAGTCAGGCTCCAAGTATTAGTAATGCAATAAGCCAGCAATTGCGGTCTGGAACGTTGACTGCAGCACAGGCTGAATTATTATTGGCATCAAAATATAGAATGACACGTGGTTTAGGGACTCAGTCCGGCATAGGTGGCATTCCAGGAGCCAGACAAATGCACCCGGCCTCTCCTAATGTTTCTATGTTGGGTCTGTCATCGAATAGGGCCAATATGAGTACACTGCAACGAGCGGTTGGACCTATGGCTCCTCCTAAGTTGATGTCAGGGATGAATCTTTACATGAACCAGCAGCAGCAGCAGCAGCAGCAGCAATTGCAATTACAACATCAGCAGCAGCAGCAGCAGCAATTGCAATTACAACATCAGCAGCAGCAGCAATTGCAATTACAACATCAGCAGCAGCAAATGCAGCAACAATTACAACAGCAGCAGGAAACAACTTCACCTTTGCAGGCAGTTGTTTCACCTCAACAGGTCGGCTCGCCGTCTCCCATGGGAGTTCCACCTCTGAATCCACAATCCCAACAGCAACAAGCAAGCCCACAGCAAATGAACCAACGAACTCCGATGAGCCCACAACAGTTGAGCTCCGGGGCAATCCATCCCATGAATGCTGGTAATGCTGAAGCATGTCCAGCTAGTCCACAGTTGAGCTCTCAAACCCTAGGGTCTGTCGGCAGTATCCCAAACTCCCCTATGGACATGCAAGGCGTAAACAAGAGCAATTCTGTCAGCAATGCATAGTGAAGTTGAAAGAGCTAGAAAAGGTCAAGGTCAGTGGCCCCTCTTCGTTGTCGACTGAAAGCTATGTGAGAG
>JANTPZ010009934.1:0-13004 GCA_025593235.1 Vachellia pachyceras | reverse complement strand
TGACTCTTGCTCTAAAGTACCTTTGATATCTTCTCTTTTGTTTCCCACTTGTCTCTTAACCAAGCCTACTTTACCACCCAATAAAAGTCCTTTTGATCCTTGTTTAGCATTTGATTGTTAGTGGTAGAGAACCTAGATAATAGCCAAGCTTATGGAAAGGGGATTTGGTAAGGTGGATTTGAGTGTAAACACAAGCCTAGACACTTTGAGTGAGAGCGCTAAACACTTGCCATTGGTGAGGAACTATTGGCTTAGATTCACCTTGTTAAACATGTTGCCATGATGCTTTGAAACTTGATTCATGTGAAGTTATTTTGACAGGAAAAATGTTGAATTACCTTGGTTTGCCTTTGCTTGTGACTCTTATATTCCATTTGTTCTCAATCCTGTTTGTTTGGTCCGTTTCAGTTATTTTTTTCATTTCTTCACTTTGCCATTTGCATTTTATCTTGAATCTTGAGTTTTGCACAATAGTATCTAATAACTTCTGTCACACCAAATTTTCAATCTATAGATGTTTGTGGAAATGTAGTAATTGTTGCAATTTTTCCATTTGCTGATGTCTAGGAGGCATTTGGAGGGAAGGAGGGGAGCAAAAAATTGTGTTGAATTTAAAAATATTGGAGAAGTGGGATTTTAAAATTTTAATAAAGAGAAGATGTACAATAAAAGAGGAAGAAAACTTTTAAACCCACTTATCTAATTTTCTTAAATCTACCTCATAAAATTTTGTGCTCCCCTCCCCTCAAAATAAGTCTCCCTATCTATCTCTATCTCTCGCTATATATATATTCTACTCTATTTTATATCAGTCTATAATTGAAGACTGTAGTTTTTTTGGTATGCTCTGCTTGTCTATTTGTTTCAGGACCCCATGATGCAGGCAAGGCAGGCCTAGATTGGACAATACGATTGAATATTTTGGAAGGAATCACAAAAGGTCTTAGGAATCTAATCCACTTCATTTGTCCATGACATGCTTTTGTGCTATTTCTATTGCTTTGTTCTTGGGAATCTAATCCATTTTGTCAATTGATTGTTGTAGGAGAGGTTAAATACAACATGAAGAAAAGAGCACAAACAAAAGGAAAGGATGATTCTTACTTTTGTACTACTATAATTTTCTTAGATTTCAAACCTTTATTTTAGGGAAACTAATCCATTTTGTACAAATGTTTGTTGCAGGAGAGGGTAAAAGAAGGACATGAAGAAAAAGAGCACAAAAAAAGGTCGAGGCTTACCTTTATGCAATTATAACATTTCTTAAATTTCCAACCTTTATTTAGGGGAAACTAATACATTTTGTTCAATGGATTGTTGTAGAAGAGGCTAAAGACAAAACATGGAGGAAAAGAGTGCAAATAAAAGGAAAAGTTAAGGCTTACCTTCATACTATTATAATATTTCTTAAGTTTCCAACCTTTATCCTTAGAAAACTAATCCATTTTGTACAATCGATTGTTGTAGGAGAGGTTGAAGATAGACAATGAAGAAAAGGAACCACGCAAAAGAAAAGGTAAATAATGGGGCAAATAATCAATTTTTACACTACTATTATACATTTTAAATACCCAACCTTTATTATGGGGCAAATAATCAATTTTTACATTCTATTGTTACAGGGGAGAGGTTGAAGATAGAGCATGAAGAAAAAGGGGATACAAGAAAGAAAAGGTTGACGGTCACCTTTATAATGGTTCTTAGTTTTAGGTCCTTTATTTTCAGAAACTGATACATTTTTGTGCAATTGATTGTTGCAAGAGAGGTTAAAGAAAGAACAAGATGAAAAAGAATACCAAAAGAAAAGGCTGATGCTGACCGTGATACTTTTATAAAGGTTCTTAGCTTTCCTATCTTCATCTTGATGAATAATAGCCTATTTGTGTGTCTTATATTTACCTCCCATGCCCAGTGCCCAGTGTTGTGAGTTGTCAAGTTAAACTACAATTTAAATATCACTTTTTTTGGGGAAAATTCATCAGTAGCACTTGTTCTCAAGTGGCACAAGATGAAGGTCTTGCAGGGTTGAGTAAAAGGGGATATATATACATATACATATGTTGACCTTATAGACCATGTCAAAGCATTTTTCTTTCAACATGTTCATGGCATCATCATTAACTATGCTATTCCAACTTGAATTGTTCTGTTGCAATGAATTTCAATTTATTGTTCTTTGAACTATGAACCTCTGAAGTAGGGGACAGAGGGAGGATTGATTTTGTTAGTCCATGACTTAGTGTGCTGTTTGAGTTGCTTTATTCTTCAGAATCTGATCCATTTTATACAATGGGTTGTTGCAGGAGAGATTGAAGAAAGAACATGATGAAAAAGAATAAACAAAAGGAAAGGCTGAGTCTTACCTTTATACTACTATAATGTTTTTTCGTTTTCCAATCTGTATTATGGGGAAACTTATGCATTCCGTATGATGAATTGTTGTAGATGTTAAAGAAGCAACATGAAGGGAAAAGACACAGAAAAAAAGGTTGAGGCTCACCTTTTAACTATTATAATGGTTCTTTGTTTTTGGTCCTTTATTCTTGAGAAAATGATCCTTTTTGTACAATTGATTGTTGCTAGAGAGGTTGAGGAAAGCATAGGAAGAGAAAAGAACTAAAAAAGAATGAAAAGGTTGTGGTACTATTATAAAGATTCTTAAATTTTCAACTTTTTATCTATAATAACTTTTTTTGTGTCTTATATTTACCTTCAAAGTATTATGGCATGAGTTGCCAAGTCTGTTACAATTTAAAACCAGGAATTCAAAATAAATCGTGTTCACTGGTAGCACTTTTTCTTTGCTGGGATGAGATGAAGATCATGCGGATAAGATATAAATAATACAAGAATGGAGTTTGGATTATCATGCTGTATCTTAATAGGATTCTTAAGTTGATTCCTGTATGTTTTATGCTGTTTTATGATTTTCTCCTGAAATGCTTGTCTTTGATAGACATATGAAGGGAGCATTTTGATAGCTGCAACAGAGCTTCCTCATCTGTATGATATCCATACCATATGATGGAGCTGTATAACGGAGCTCCATTTGGTGAGCTTAGTCCAGCTTTATTTGCTGTTGGTAATGCCTCTTATTGTTTAGTGTGCATTACTATATGTTCATTGAGCCCCTTGGTAATGCAAGGACTGTAAGGAATGACAATTCAAGGTGAATTTGGCTTCTTTTCTTACATGCTTGTTTCTTTCTACCCGAACTGTTTCCTCTTATGCGAGTTCTTATTTGAGGGAAAATTAGTTCTTCCCCACAGAATCTGAGGGAAAATTTGTCTTATAATTTTGGCCATCTTATGGTGTTATCACATATTATCTATAGCATGCCGTACTTAGCAATGACGTACTGTAGTCATGTCTGTAATACCATTCCACTTAAACTATCATTGCTATGGTACATATTTGAATGACATGTTAGTTGCAAACTGTTTGGTGTTGCATTTGCCCAAAACGAATTGATGTTGCTGTGCCGAGCGTTTCCATTGAAGTTATCATTGTTATGCCCCTCTCCGAGGCGTAAACTATCACTGTGTTTTTGCCATTGCAGTTTCCATGTTAATTGCTTTGGGAAGGCGGCCTTGGCACAACTGGTGGGTGCGCTGGCTTTCCTCCCCTAGGACCAAGGATCAGGCCCTGGAAACTGTCTCCTGGCCAAAAAAAAAAGGCCAAGGTAAGACCGCGTACATGTAGGGTATCCTTCGCCTTAGTCCACATTGTGTGGGAGCCACTTTAGCATTGGGGTCTGCCTTTTTCAGTTCGATTCAAATGGTAGAGTATTTGGTGCTGCTATTCGAACTTATTTGCAGGAAAGATCATGGGTAGTGCATGGATAATGCAGATAACAGATCCTGAAAGAAACTAGCGCATATGAGTTGGAATTTTACATTTGTGGAGTGTTCAACAGGGAGCACTGAATTTTCTCCTGGAAAAGTGCATGACTCATCAGTAATAAAGGATGAGAAGTCAAGGTTTCATTTGCAAATGGCAGCATATCTTTTCATGTGGGTAACTTGTATGAACTCTTGTTTTCTTTATGTAAAACATAGGTTGGATGAATTATATCTTATTTCCCTCGTTCACACGTGTATGTAAAAATATATATTTCGAATGGTATTTTTATGTTCAGTGGAGAATCAATGGTCATATTCAACATGCATAAACTAAGATGGCTATATTTTTTGTTTTATCATGCCAGTTGAAAAAATTAGCATGTCTATTGGTCAACATAACAATTCCCATATGCAAACTGGAGTTTTAATCTATATGGTTTTGAGTGCTTTTAAAGATAACAGGAAGTCATCGGTTATTTGCTTGTGACTTTGAGAAGGAGTGTTCTTTTTCTCATGTGGACTGCGAAGAAATGAAGTGAATGGTTCACCTCTGCATCTGTAGCCAAGATGTTCTGATCTATTAATCAAGCATTCATCATTGTGATATTGTTCGGAGTCTGATTTTTCCCTTTCCTGGAGTGGTTTAAATATGCATGACTTTGCGGGACATTCTAATGTATGGAATGGATAGGCATTGTCTATTGAAAATCCTGCTTAATGCCATTGCTCAGACTTTGTTTACTATAATATGTTTTTGTTGATTTATTTTCATGGTATATCCAATTTAGGTTTTTAAATGCTTCTTCTGTTGGAGGAAATTGTTAATTTTTCTATATATATGATCAACAATTTTGAGCAATTACGCAACGAGGTATGAAATTGTGTTATTCATTGTGCTGTGTGATATGCTCTTTTTAGGTATCTGTTAGTGTGATTTTATTTATCTGCATAAAGCAACTTCATTTCTGTAATTTGCACCTGTAATTGAATTTTTAAAATGTGTATATAATTATCTATCACCTTATTTCTTGCAGCATGTATTCATGAGGGAGCAGGAGGAGTACACTAAAGAAGAAATTAAATGGACTTACATTTAGTCTATTGACTATCAAGACGTCTTAGACTCGATTGAAAAGGTTTTCTGGTTTATTTTTTCCTATTCTTTTTTAGGTCGATATATTTATAACATGTACTTTTATGTTCCATATAATTTAATGCATGGTTGCCTTCCTTTGTGTGCGAGTTGGTAAGAGGAGATTACACAGGTCACCATTAATTGTGGCGGAAAAATTATTTTAAAAGTAATATGTGTTGAATATCAAAGCAGGCCAGAGATATTGAAATCAGTGAAGTGGATTTCTTTTAAGAAGCCTGCTGGTCACGTAGTCGACAATGCATCAAAACCTGTCTTATCCCGATTTCTGAGCCTTAAGTCATGAATCACATCTCTGCTATCATGTCAAATAAATTAATGTAATCTCTTAATATTGTATTCTGCTTGTATGTTTGTCATTAATCTGGTTTTGTTTGGACTGATCTTTGCTGTCATTTGCGGAAGCCTGTTGGTATCATTGCACTGTCGGATGAAGCTTGGTACAATTTGAGTTTATACGAAATTATGAATATGAATTGTTCTGTTCTTCATTTATTTATCAAATGCTCTCAAGAAAATTAACAATTAACTATAAGGTTATATTTCCTGTATTTGCAGCATGTTTCCAAAATCATTGCATCAAACATTCTCAGCCAAGTTGTTTCAGCATTTTCGGTGCCACCCAATGTTGGCTAGGCTACCATCTCTCACTATGCTGGAAAGGTGAGTTTGTGCAGTTGTTTTCTTGTTTAATACATGGAGACTACACATGCAACAAATTTTTCAATGATATGCTACTTTTATGCAGGACACTTTTTATAAATACAGCTTTTTGGGCAAAAATTGTGATTGTTTGTTGGACATTCCAATTTATTGTTTTTTGGGAAAGGCCTTTTTGTGTGTGATCTTTTGCTTAGTTGAATGAATATAGGGTAGGTTTATTCTGCCAAGTGGATTTTTCCAGCAAAGCTTTTTTTCTGGCAGTATAAGAAACTTTGCTGAAAAGGAAACAAATTTTTTTTTTTTGCCTTTTTGGCAGCAATGATAACATACTTTGCTGAAAAGGGGGAAAAAAGAGATGACTTATGTCTAAACCCGTTCATGAATGCTTAGTGTTGTGTCCTTAAATTGAACTTACATGCAAATAAGTTGCCTTAATGCAAGTTCAGTTGTTCATGTATGCACGGTTTACTTCCTCAAAGGATTGAGCTTCGTTCAGTTGTTGATCACTTTGGGTTGATAGCTTTTGAATTTATGGATGGCAGGTTAGATTACCAGAAGTTCAGACACGTAGGTAGGTAAGATGGATTCTTTTAAAATTAATTATGAATGATAATTTATTTTTCTGTTCAATATTATAAGGGCATTAATAATTTTATACTTTCATGCCTTTTGCCATCTAGGAGATCTGTTAATAAAATAAATACCCATCCTTTGTCCTCTCAAATTCTTTCAGTAGTTTGGTTCGCTCAAAATCTTGTTAAGAACAACTGGATGTCCAACATCTTTTTATTTGCATTGGTTTCAGCCTCTCAGCATAATTCTTCAATAGCTTCACTGTATCAATTTTTTAATATCATTTTACTCTCCTGAATGTATTCAAACAAGGACATGATGTTGAAGTTTGGTTTGTATGATTTTCACATAATGGAAGATATTTAACTTCATCATCGAGTGATCGATCATCAATCATTTGCGAGGTAATGTTTTGTATTAATCAGAAAACTGTTTTGCCTTCATTTGCTCTGAAACTTTCTCTTTTGGCCTTATTTGCTTCTTTAATATAATGCATCTACATTTCTAGTGTTCTGATTTTACCACCATTAGATACCCATAAATACCAAGTGTGATTCTACTCAATCATGCCATTGATGTTGGGAGAACATGTTGCTTACATTAAGCTT
Organism: Vachellia pachyceras; assembly: GCA_025593235.1. Taxonomy (NCBI): domain Eukaryota; kingdom Viridiplantae; phylum Streptophyta; class Magnoliopsida; order Fabales; family Fabaceae; genus Vachellia; species Vachellia pachyceras. The sequence continues at coordinate 6,165 of JANTPZ010009934.1, read as the reverse complement.
AGGAGTATGGAAGTTTTCATTCTGTAGGAAACGATATCAATTTCTATCGTTGCCTGTTGTTTTGTCTTACACAGGGGATATTGAAAACAGCGAAGTTGGATTACCCTAACTATATTTTTTTATTGAAAAAAAGAGTTATGCTTCCTAGCATTGGAGTTGTGGTTCAGATTAAGAATAAGTTGCTGGTTTTTTTTTTTTTGGTCAAACACAACTCCATTTGATTAATGTAAAAAAAGAAAGTCCAATAGCCAAAGCCAAAAGCAAAACACTCAAAATATCCTATGGAGTACAAACTAACACAGCATGCTCACACAAAAAAAATTCAGCAAATGCTGTTTATGGCCTTATTTAAACAAAAAAGTATTATGTCTATCAGACTTACCACCCTTATTTTATTCAGCAAATGCTGTTTATGGCCTTATTTAAACAAAAAAGTATTATGTCTATCAGACTTACCACCCTTATTTTATTCAGCAAATGCTGCAGCTCTCTGCTACTTCTCCACCAGCTACCATACTCGCATCTTCAAGATCCTTATCGCCACCAAAAATCACATTCCTATACGCAGAATCTATTCCTCCTCTGGCATCCTTGGCCAAAATTAGAGCCAAAGGGGGAGAACAAATGCCCTAAATCTTTAAATTAAATTAAATTCTATAGATGGTTTAATTTTTATGCTTCCTAGAGCTTGGCTTACATCTTGTTTGAGACCACATATTTACATTTGCTAGACATGGACATGAGGAAGGCATTCATTTTGTTTAGTTAGATCCACGTAGCCTTCATTGATGCATTACTGTATCCATGCTTAACCAGTTTGAGCCTTAAATTATCTTTTCTTTCAGAATCCATAGCCCAGAAAAAAAATTATTATTATTTTGTACCATGTTATTTATGGTTAGATCCAAATAGCCTACCTTGATGCATTACTATATCCATTTCTTAACCACTTTGAGCTATAAATTATCTTTTCTTTAATAACTCAGCCAAAGAAAAACTTAATAGATATATTCCTACCACACGATGTTGAGGAATTTAGATTGTTGAGGGTCTTGCATTTATGTGTGGGATATATGGGAATGCATATTTATGTTTTATGGCCTGTTCGCTTTGATTGGATTTGATGAGAAGGAGCAGGAGGAGGAGGAGGAGGAACAAACAAACTCAAAGAAGGGGAAAAACATCGAAAAAACTCAAAAACAGCCGAAGAAAAAGGGGGAAAGCAAAAGAAGATGAAGAAAGGAAAGGAAGAACAAAGGAGAGAGAGGGACTATGCTTTCCCTTTCATTTACTAAGTGACTGTGAGTTCTTGGCATTAAATTTATTTTTGTGTATGTTTTTTTCTATCCTATGATTTCCTTAATGACTATTGTTTTAAAGTATATACGCTGTGTGATATCCTTTCTTCTGTTTCTCACTTGTTTCTAAACCAAGCATACTTTACCACCCAATAAAAGCTCTTCTGATCTGTTTAGCATTTGATTGTTAGTGGTTCAGAACCTAAATTGTAGCCAAGCCTATGAAAAGGGGTTTAGATAAGGTGGATTTGAGTGTGATCACAAGCCTAGACACTTTGAGTGAGAGCCAAACGCTTTCTGTTGGTGAGGGACTATTAGCTTAGATTCACGTTGTTAAACGCTTTTGCCATGTTTCTCGGAAACTCCATTCATATGAAGTAACCTTGACAGATGAAATTTAGTGTAATCGTACATGCATGTGGATGATTTTACAGAACTATTAGTCTGACGGTTAGCTTGAAAGACAACTAAAATCGATTCAACGCAGAAAGCTGGCAGGCTAGCACTAGCACATTATGTGTATAAACAAAGCAAGGTATTAAAGGGATCAACGCATTACGTTCCAAAATTAGAATTAGAAATTTCTGGTCCTTGTAATCATTCGATATTCTGTGAGGCAGTACTTGAATAAAAGTTCTTAGTATATCAATCAAGATCAATTTTAACTAAAGAAAATTAGGAATTAAAGATTATACTGCACATTATTGTCTAATCATAATGTTTTATCAGTGGTAATTAGGTAAAAACATTATTTACATTATGACTTATTTTAAGCTTATACATATATACAATGTCCATTCTCGCTACTAGGAAGTTAAGTTTAGCAAGATTTGTTTTTGTAATTTACTTTTTAAATTGGATTGTTTACTTGATTGCAATTATCTGTTTTTTTTTTATCCATCATCTTAAGAAAACTTATATCTACCTCAAGTTTTGACAAACCTAATGGAATATTAATTCTCGTGCTTAGAATATTCACGAAATGAATTTAATTAAAAGACATTGTAACTTTTCTAAAATAAAATACAAATGAAGTGCATGTTATTTTAGGTTTGACTAGATGAAAAACTTGGTTAAACGTATATTGAAATCAAACTCTTTTCCAATTGCATGAAACTTTTTTTAAAGTATGCACGAAAGTCATCAAAATAAATGTTATTTACATATAGTTATGGATATGTTACAAGAAGCTAAAAGAAGTCGTCAGCTTGAATTCAGGTTTATTGATACTTTTAACCTCATTAATTAAAAAGAGGTTACCCCTCCAACTAACAAATAAAATTAAAACAAAATTTTCAACTAACTCTGAAATCTCATAGAGCCTTAAAAATCAATCGAAGTAGGAAAAAAAAAGGCCCTAAGAGATACTTCTTCAACCCTAAGTATAAAATCTTGTTTAACATTATACATGAAGTAAAGTGTTTATGATGAGAGCCCGAGTATATCGCTACAAAATCCAAAACAACTTAAAAACCGACATCTTTGTGATACATTCAACATGAGCTATTATACTTCATTTGCATAATTGTTTATGTATAAAAACTTTAAAATGTTTGTGTTGGGAGAAAGTTGGGAACAAAATAAAGAAATATAATCATGAAAGGTAGATTACATATAAAATGAAACGAACGCATGGACAAAAATTTTTGCTTCCTCACCAAATGCAATCTAGTGGAGCATAATGAAAGATCCTCGATATCGTTATTCGATGGAACTTGGTTGCTTGCTAAATGTGAGTAACAAATTGCATAGATATATTATGAATAAGAGTTGAAACTATCAACAACAACATAGAACATTAAGATTGTTCACTCCAAATCTACGATCCCAAAATTCGAAAGAAGGATCTTTACTTGATCAACAAAGTCCGAACCTGTTGCATACTCTGTTAACATCCCAACAGCAAAACCGAACATGGCCCATCTGCATCAACCAAATTCCCAATACACAGCGGAAAATCGAACCAGTCAAATGAACTGGTAGGCCTTGCATGAAATGCGTAATCCAATACAAAACCAAAGAGTACTCAACAGAAACACATGAAAATAATAAGAGCCATCATATCAAAAGAACGGATGATAGTAAACACAAGGAGGGTGGCGTATATTTCCTCGAATAAACCTCAATATGCAGTTTGAGCTGAGAGCTTCTAACTCACATTATACCCCATACCCCTCATATGCAGTTTGAACCAAGAGCTTCTAACTCACATCATACTCCATACTCCCCACAAATAAGGTTGTGAGTTCTTTACTCCAAGTGACTACAATAGGGGCCGCTGTGTGGGACGGGTGGTGTTTTTGAATTGTTTAAACTAATATATATATATATATATATATATATATATATAGTTCGCTTGTGCGTGAGTGTGTACAAATAGGGTCCAGTCAATTGCATCCGATGAAGCAAGGTCACTTGAAAATTAAAAAGGAAGCCATGCCTGTGTCTCATGAGCATCCAAGTAAGCAAAGAACTGTCCCTCAAAAGCTAATCATTAAAATAAGAAAACCAACCTACTTAAAAGTGATACCATAGATCATTATTACTAATTTGGTCTCCATCAGTGTCCAAATAGTTCTGAACCCTCCATACTTGTGACAACACTTCAAGACTTAGGAGACTGCACTTACATAATTATGAATAGTGCAACTCACCTCGGATTCTGTGTGAAGTACAGATCAACATTCTAGTTATGTATTTTATTTATGTTTATTTAATCAAATGAAAAGCCACAACGATTTCATTATAAGTTAATTGTTACAGAAAGACAGCTATCTTATAAGAAGCAATACTTCCACTGGTTAAAGAGAAAAGTATCATGCGAGTCTTGCTATAAGAAGGCACTTCCTCTAAGCTAGTTATGTTACTTCCTCTTAAGTTTGCCACAATGAGTAATAGATGCTTCCTCTAAAAAGAGGCAACAACTAAGTACAGATGCCTCCACTAGGAAAGTTTCACAAAGATTTAGCTTCTATGAAGGAAAGGAATGGCGGGCGGCAACAAATTAAAAAGACCTCGCCGTAAACCAGGCATGACGGTGACTACAACGACAGGAAGTTTCGCAAACATTTAGCTACTCCGAGTCATTTTCATGGTCATCTACATTTCCTGCTCCTGATCTTAGACTACAAATCAAGTCCAAGGCTGCTATTGCTTGGGACATATATCAACCAAACAAATTCTTATTGGCGAGAGAAGACAACAAGGCAACGTAAAATTAAGCAATTATCCCACAAAACTTGCTCAACTATTGTTGAAAATTTATTCCGCCATTAATACATCCATGTTCTAACAAATAGCCCATCATTCCAACATTCAATCAAAAATCTAGCAATCAAGCAGTTGAACCAACATAAGGAAAAGCTCCAATTTCATCGTCTCCGAAAAAGAAATGTTTTACCTCCCATTGTTGATTTCATTTTTCCCGACGAACCCAAAAGCAGGGCCCTTATCTGCTTCTTCCAGCTTCTTCTGCTTGAAGTATTCCTGAAGCTCCTTCGCCTTCTGCCTCTGAAACTCTAACGTAACAACATTCTTATCGTCCGCAACAACAGCTGCCACATTCTGCTGAGGAGGAGGGGGCGTCACAGGCGAGGGAGAGGGAGACGGCGACGGCGGAGATGGAGGGGTAGGTTTCAGGGGTTCCCTCAAAGGAGGAGACACCGGTCTCCTCAGAGGCCCTTCCGTCTGAGAATTCCTTATAGCGAGACTATAATACTTGGAAGAAGAGGTGGAAAATCGAAGGGAGTAGGATGATGCAGAAGAGGATGAAGAAGTTGAGGAAGAAGAAGAAGGGATTTTGATGCATGGGATTGAAGATGCCACTGACATTTTCTTCACTGGTGGCGCTGCCCAATTTCCCACAGATTTTCTTATTTTCTTTTTTTAAAGAATTAAACTTCATAGTTGGATGCTTTGAGAATCTTCTTGAAGCGTGTTTTGTTCGGATTTGTGGATTTGGAAACGAAGTGGCCTATCATTTATCAGAGAGAGGTTGTGTGGACAAGGCATGACCAAGTTTCCACGGGGAAAAAAGAGGCTATAGTTCAGTGGTCGAAGGTGCCACCTCCATTCCCTTGGCTTAATTATCAATGTCGTTTACTAATTTTTATCTTACCAAACAACATCATTTTAAAATTTGTAAAATCAATCTCGAAATCTATAAAAATTATTTTTAAATCTGTAAAATCATTTTAAAATTTATAAAATCATAACTCCTCTCTTCCAACGGATTTCCCATACACTTTATAAATGTCGTTTACTTTATATGTCATACAGCTTCCTCAAGATTATTAGTTCGTTTAGTTTAGTTTTTCTTTCAAACCAAAACATTCACATATGTTACATTTTTTTAGGAAAAACACGGTTAAAGTATGGAAAAAAGGAATTTCACACGAAATATTGAAAAGAAAACCGTTCGAATTTAGCAAAAATATTTTTTTCAGTGAATTAATTTAAAAATTTAGGTGAATTAATCGTTAGGATTAGTCAAGATATGGCTCTGAGATTAAAGATTTAGCAAAACTATTTTATTAATAATATTATAAAGGATATCTTTCTTGTTTCATTCATTAATATAAGATTAACTTGATAGATCATTCTGTTTTCCCTTGATAGAATTGTCTTGTGATTGCAAAAGGTACTTTGATTTGAACTTGCTGAAATACACATGAGCATAGCAGAGGCTAAGGATCCTAAGCCTGAGCGTTTGAATTTCTAAATTACACCAGTTTTCCAAATGGTGGAGGAGTTGAGAGAAGAACACTGCCACACATGGTTTTCACTCGCGTAACTCAGACAACTCAGTGAAACCAAATGAATCCTAAACTCCTAGCAACAAGCAAACTAATTCCCAATGCCCCACCCC
>JANTPZ010009933.1:0-12478 GCA_025593235.1 Vachellia pachyceras | reverse complement strand
TTTGTTATAAATACATTATAAAGGTGGATGTCCATAGACTCTTGGTTCCCTAAGCAATAATACTATACATGAATTGTTGTTGAGAAACTAAAGAGGTATTCAATGTACAAAGTATCACAATGTATGTACACAATGTATGTACAAAGAGTCACAATGTATATCCATCCATCTTGATTGTATTATTTATTGCTTATGACTCTTAGAGGTCACTCTTAGAGGCCTATAAATAGGGCTTTGTATATGGCATACAACACATATCCAAAAAGTGAATAGAATTCCTCTCAAATTCTCTCATTCTCTCAAAGTTTTTCTTCTCTTCTCTTTCTCTATTTAGCTTTAATTTACAACATAAGAAGCATTTTTAAATTTTTCAGATGCATGTACATTCTACCATTCATTTATTATTGTGTTGTCTTTATTGTTATGATGGATAACATATATTAAATAGGGAAAAATTGAAAAGTTATTAAACTTATAGACAAAACTAATGGAGATTAAAGTTTTTCTTGTTGCCCTTTTGTTTCATGAAGTTCATTGAAATGCAATGACTGGGAATGTAACGTAATTAAATAATGACTACATAGCATTTGTTTGATATGTTAATAAGGAATCATGAAATGAAATCAATATTTTATCTATAAAAAATAAGAATAATGTGAAATAAACTGTTTAGTTCTATTAAGACTAAAAATAAAGGATATGAATGTCTAATTATTGATTTATAAAATGCACAAACACTCACATGTTAATTTATGCAAACTGTAATTCGAATTACATAGTTAAAGTTATATAATTAGGATTATATAATTTAATGTAATATATTATAATCAAAATTACATTTAATCACGTTACTATGCCAACTAAACAAAGTAAACATTAGTATACGTATAATATTCTTCCATTTAATTGAATCAAACATGCCATTAGTCTTTGTGAAATATGGTGCAAGTGACCTATGAAAATGATCATAATATTAATATTGTTTTAATTACATTAATTAGTTTTGAATCCATGGTCATTCATTAATTATTACCAATTAATACTGTGCTAAACTTATCAATTTCAATGGGGCATTAATTATTACCGATTAATAGGTATTTGACTCTTGATTAGCATTTTTTTCTAACTACGATGCTGACTGGTCCATTCTACAAACATTAGCCCCTTCAAATGTCTATCTTTATCTTCTTTAGATTATTTTTCCCTATATAAACTTTTTAATTACGTGTAATGTTTTAATAACATGAAGATTTTTAAACCAATCCATTGATGGGTCAATAAAATACTCGCTTTTCAATTATGCCTTTGTTAAAAATTAGCCAACTAAAGTTAAATGTGTTATGAAAATGGAAGATTTGGGATTGAGGAGATGAAGAAACAATAAATTGTAGAGAGAGGAGGAGCAATTCTTATTCATTTGAATCTATACCTTATAAATTACATGGCTTCCATATATATATATATATAGACCTTTCAACTCAACCAAATGTCACATGAAATAAATACAAATATCAATTTCTATAAGTATACAATATGTAACCATATCATAAAAACCTCTAAAAGCTATTTATGATGAAGGTTATTATGAATGGTATATAGTAGGTCAATAGTTTATGAACATCTACAAGTATAATGTTTATAACGAAATGGTTATTTTGAAGTTAGAAAAGTTAGTCATTATATATAATGATGATTTGAAAAAGTAAAAAATTAATATTTCTTTGAAATTCTAAAGCGGCATATTATTAAGTTGAAGGTAGTTTATATTTTTAGTTAGAAAATATTGAATCTAATTCTTTTAAATTTTATTATTTTAATATTAGAACTCGGAAATTGTATTTTTATAATATCTCACCAAAAAAAGTCAGCATCATAAATTTGGTTTTCCATTGTTAATGGCACATTAAGGGTGGGAAATACAAGTCAACCCGTCAACAACTAGCCGAAAAATAGGCTACATTTCTGCAATGAGTCTGTTAGTGGCGCCAGTCTGCCAACCAGCAGAAATTATTTTTTATTTCGTAAAAATAAACTTCTTTTTCTCCATTTTAAGCCATTTTTTTATAAAATTGTATAGTCACATGATTCTCTTTCCACTTCCACAAATAAATTTTTAATAATCATTTCTTTAAGTTTTCCAAAAAATATAAATATTAATGTTTTGTTATAATTTTAAATAGTATTATAGAAATTGAAATGAAAAAAATATTTTATAATATTTTGAATGTATTAGGTATCGTTTATCATAAAAATATAATTTAATATTACTTTTTTTTATAAAAATGTTGAGATGAAAAAGATAAAAAAAATATAAGATATATACTTTTTAAAAAACAAAACAGGTAGAAGGGTTGGCCCACGAAACCCAACTCTACCACCAGTAAATATTATAAGAAAAAGGGAAATGTGTACTTTTGGTCTTTAAAGTATATACAATATTTTATTTTCATCTCTTAATATATATATATATATATATGACTAAAGTATACCTTTAGTCTTTTATATTTGTACCAAGTTTCATTTTAATCCTTTAAGTTTAAAAAGTGCACTTTTAGTCCTACAAACTTAACCCCGTTAGTCTCTTTTAATGGAAATTGTTGATTCATCAAATTTAATTGATGGCTATGCAATAAAACGTTGATAAAACATATTCATATTTTAATTTAATAATATAATAAATTTGATATTTTAATGCTCGAATGATTAGCATCACTGGATGTAGTTATTTTTATTTTAAATCTTTTATTTTATATAATTAAAAGAGACTAACGACGTTAAGTTTGAGGGATTGAAAATGCATTTTTTAAACTTAAAGGATTAAAATGAAACTTGACGTATACAAATTCCACTTCATTCACACTACCACTATATTCCAATTATTTCCAATCACTTCCTCATGAGCCAGCCATCCCAAATAAAAATTTAAATAATTTTGGGGTCAAAAGAAACTTACAATGTTCAAATTCAAACAGCAATGGGTAGTAATCAGAGCCAATAGAATTCAACACATGGCATTGTCCTTTTGAGAAACTCCCTTATTTACAACTCCATAATTTCACAATAAGTAATAAAGTTTCTGAATCTTTTCCAAATTGTATAACATATCATTGAAATCACCAAATGTTTTCAATCTCTTCAAAACTTCCACCAAAAATGTTAAACCACCCGACTCACCTACAGTATCAACATAAACATTATTCATATCTTATTTTATGAATTGTACTTTTATTCTCCACATCTAACACTGTTAGTTTCATTGGAAAAACTACTGACATTAAATCTTAAATGTTAATAAAATATTCTCAAATGCTCCAGATACCAAATTTAATTTATGAAACATTCTCAAACGCTACCATATCAAATTTGATTTATAAAAATAACCATGATTGAGTTGAAAATTATCATTTCAAATTAATGGTGGTAGATGACTGAAAATATAATTTAAAAACTAAGGGACAAATCTAAAATTTTATATTTCCTCCAGTCCGTTTTATGAGCTACAATTTTTTGAATGATTCTTATCCCTCTCATAAGCTACATTGTGAAGATGTATAAATATTTAATGTCTTTTTTTATATTTACCCCTAGTTGATTATACGTCGCTATCATATTTTCTTCCCACCCACCCGTTCTCTCTCATTTTCCCCAATCATTCTCATTAACTTACTATCTTTACAATGAAGGCGTTTTTAAAAATTAATTTTATTTTTTTACAGATTTATTGTCTTTGTCCAATTTTCATCAATCAATCTCTTAATAATTTAGTTATCTTCAGCTTATAAAAAGATACAAGTGAATATAAAATTTGAGGGCCAAACGTGCGCATTTTTATCTATAAAAAATTCCAAAATAAAAAAATACCAAATAAGAAAAATAATAAAGCTTAAAACGTCAAAATTTTATTTATTCGAGATATAGACCTTACTCGATAATTTCTCAAAGATACACACAGAAATATAATCTAAGAGTGCACATTGGAAAGTCTAATTCAGGTTGTTGAGTGAGTTCTCCCAAGCCTAGAAAAATGCCATTTAGCGACGGAAAAATCCATCACTAAATGGTAATTTTCTATCAGAAAATTTTCACTCTCATTTTAGTGATGGAAAATAACTATTAAGTAATTAATTTTTCGTCGCTAAATGTCATTTTTCTAATAGTGAAAACTTGTGAGTAAGAGAAAATGATGTGAAGTTGCTAAAATCAGCCTCACACTATAAATCAAATTAAATATTGACACAAACATAAGATGTCTTGTCACGATTTAAAAAAGTTTATTTACTCTCCAAAAGAAAGTTCAACAGTATTTTTCATAAAACGAGATAATTAATCTCTTCCACATATTTACCTTGACTTGTGTAAAAGTACTTCTCTACCGCGTAATTAAATAGACCCATTATTGTAAAGTTGTTACTATGCAGGGTAAAAAAAAAGTTGTTATTATAATCACTATTTCTTTTAAAAATGTCGATATATGTCTCTTTGAGAAAGTGGGTCACGTTGAACTCATGTAGTGTTTTTCATTATTTTTTCGTGTTTCTGCTTTCAGTCCCCACAATATTTGCTTTGATTTTTCTGTTCATACGTCTTATCAATATTTAAGCGTTTCATAGAATAAACACGACAACAATGTATATTCATTTTAATATAAATTATAAAATTTATAAGAAATCATACTATTTAAAGCAACTTTTGAATAATGCAAGTCTTTTTCAAATTTTCTGCTAATCTAGTTTGTTATAGAAGAATAATATCATATAAAACAAAATATTATATATTTTTTTCATGGAGTAATAAGAAAAAGGTAATTTCATTGTATCAATTAACGTTATTAATAATCAATCAATAAAATATTAAATTTAATATAAGTATTTATTTTGTTGCCTGAAAATGCATTCCATTAATAATACCAAACAAGCAGTACAGTGCTACACGTGTGAACAACGCCACTATAAGATTGAAACTTTAAAAAATTAGTGTTCAAATAAATAACAAAAAAATTATGTTTCCTATTTCACTACTCAATCGCTTGAAGCAATGTGAATTTGGACAGGGTCTTGTCTTACACACAGAAATTATGCTACTCAATCTTTTTATTTCTTTATTAATATTATGCTTTATTTAGTTTAACATGCTTTATACTCTAGCACAAAAAAGCTTGATTCCATAAGCATATTTCTTTATTTAATCTAATATACTTGCTTAATCTACATCCAATAATCATGTTTGTTAGATGGCCAAAAAAAAAATTACATAGGGCTTGTTTGTTGAGCGTTTAGAAAAGTCAAATACACGTTCAACAATGGTTTTCTGTAAAACGAGATAATCTCATTTACATATTTACCCTCGCTTGCATAAAAATACTTCTCTACCGCGTTTTCAAATGAGTACATACTCTAAGAGTACTACATCATTTCAAATATGTCCAATGAAAACCCAACAAGTCGTCTCATTTAAATTATAATTGGATGATGACAATTTATATTTTGGTTTAATTCCAAGAAAAAATAAATCTCTTAATTTGGAAAAAACAACAACTCAGCTTACAAGGATTAAGAGGTTTATTTCTCATAAAAGCAACATGAATTGTTTCAAATGATTCATCAACCAATTAAAAATAAAATAGGATGAATTATGATATTATTGGATAGATTTTAAAATATGTGACACTCCTAAAATATGTAAATATATTTCAGATATATCAAATTCACCATGAGATGAAGTATTGAGGCTGATAAAAATGTGATATGGGCTATTGGCCCAAAAGAAGCATGATGTTGATATTTATTTGAGCCACAAAGAAGATGGAAGGCCCATAGAGGGTGCTTCAAGCATAATTACTTTCAATAATAAGATATATTTGCCTAAAAAAATAATGAGCCAGCTAACAAACACAGAACTTGAGATTTGGTGTGAATTCTCTCTCACGAAGCTTTAATTTGAATTATTTAAATTTTATTGTTTATTCAAAATGTATTTTTGGTATTCTTATCTTGAATAAAAACATTTATAATAATAATTTTAATTTGATAAAAATAAAAACTAAACTTCTAATAAAAATGAAGTAAAAAATATTTCTAAGTTTAAATTATCATGGTAGTTAAGGGCCTATTTGGAACACTCTGATAATCAACTATAAGAACCAGAATCATGGTTTTGTATTTAAAAATATTAGAACACATCTAAGCATGTCAAAATCAATTATGAAACCTAAATCAAACACCTCCATGCATGTCAAAATCAATTACAAACACAAAATTGGTCATATTTGGCCACACTTTTGAGAAGTTCAAAAACCCATTCAACAGTACTTTTCCGCAAAACGAGATAATCTCCTTCACATATTTACATCAACTTACGTAAAAGCATTTTTTCACTACGTTCCTAAACTGATCCATTATAATTTTCCCATAAGTATGTGTTTGGATTACAGTGAATAAGATAGATTTTGGATAAAATTGATTTGTAAAATAGATTTTTCTTGAATTATGAATTTGATTGAGTTGTAACAATCAATTATTAACAAGATTCAAAAGATCGAATTGAACACTGAATCGATCAAAACAACGATTTAAAAATTAACGTGTTAAATTGAGAATAAATAAAATAATCCCTTTCTACTTTTTCCTTTTCTTTTTAATACCCTCTCTCTCTCTGTTTTTTTTTTTTTTGCCTTGCTAATTGGAATCTGCCCCTTCATCTTGTGTGAGTTTCATACTTTCATCTTTTCTTCTCTTTCAAATTTATCCTAATGGAAGGACACATGTAGGGAAAAAAATGTTTGAATATGTTCATTTGCTTGCCTTATGTCTTCTTCTGCTCCCTTTCAGTTCTTTACTCTTTTCCTCTTATAATTGTAATCAGGAAAACGGGTCGAGTCCCTTTAAAGCCATTTAACTTGAAAGTTAGGCTTGTGACAACAACTCTCTAATTGCATTTGAGGATTTCGAATATCATGTAAAGTGTTTTCTATTCCAAAGTGAAGAAAATAATAGACATATATTGATTAATAAAAAGGTAGAATCATGGTTTCACGAAGGATTTTGTAAACAATTACTTATTCTATTTATGAAAAAATATTCAATTATTTGATAACATTTATTTCCTAAATTAAATTTCTATTATTTAAGGTTAATTTATTTGAAAAATGTAAAAATCATTTTTTTGTTAATCACGCCGGCCTGATTAAGCCTGAGCCAGTGAAGGGGCCTAGCTCTACCTATCATCTTGGGCTCTTCTCATTTTTTCCAAATCAGTTCAATGGATCCAAGGTCTTCGTGGTTAAAAAACTAACCCAATTAACCATATCAAATTAGAAGGTTTCGGGTTACTCCGATTCAGACCGGATCGCAACCAGTATCTCTTCCTTCGGCTCAAACCCTCAACTGAATTGGAAATTTGGCTGGTTGACCAGTTTTTTGTCTAAACAGGCCGATTTGATCCAGTTTTTTTTAATAATGATTACTAGGAAGGACAATATGTGTATAAATTTTTTTATATTTATTATATTAAGTTCTGCAATAACATACAATTATATGTTTTATTTTGAAATAGTTTCATTTAACCATAAATCCACATGAAAAAAGCAGAGTACATGATCATATTTGTAATTTGGTGAAATTTCATCTTTTGAGCATGTCTCGCTACTAGGATCAAAGGCCGACTAGTTGGGCTTCAAGATATTGGGTGTTCTCTATATAATGAGGCCCAACCATAATGGATCCATTTATTTTTCGAAATAAAATTATCTTCATTACAAAAAACAATGATGTTGTTGGGTTATCTTGGGCAATGGAGATTAGGCTTAATGCATGTTTAGGATTTTGTGAATTAATTAGTGCTATATTTGTGATATCTGAAGGGTTTGCGAACTTGCTTTAAATACAAAAAACTGAGAATTCACAGAAGAAAATATGAATTTCTTGTTCAGAGATTACAAGTCATAATGGCATTATACAAATTATTAATATGATCAATCTTTTTGTGTGAAAACCAACAACCTTAACTTTATGAATTAATGAGGAAGATCCCGAGTTACATTTCCTCTAGAGAGATATCCAAGTTACCCTCTCTTCCAACGCTCAAATCACTTACTAGGATCCATTTAAAATAAGCCACAATTAAGAATAAGAAAATTGTGGCTTATTTCAAACCTTAATTTGCAGCATGTTATAACTCGTTTGCTAAGATTACTTTATTACTGACTTCTGTTTTTTTTATAATAATACCTTGCTACATTGTGCATGTTAGGGAAGAACTTCTTCCCAATGATGTAAGCAAGCCAAGATAAAACTATATCGAAATTTGTAAAAACCATCTAGAAATCTATAAAAACTATCTGAAATCCGTAAATTTTTTTGGATTCCGTAAATTCTTCTCAAATCTGTAAACTCCTTTCTCCTAACGGTTTCCCAAACAGTCAAACATACAAGCCAAGACAAAAAATTCTCGAAATTCATAAAAATATCTTGAAATTCATAAAAAACATTTCACAATTCGTAAAAACATCTTAAAATCCGTGACTCCTTTCTTCCAATGGAATTCCCAAACACACACATAGTAGATTTGAATTGCTTGATTTACAAGAAACTTAGCGGTATAAGTAATTACAACAAACTGAAAATAAATCAGTGACGAAAATTCATCACTAAATGTTAAATATTTGTGATAGCAATTTTTTGTCGCTAATTTGTTAGAAATTTATGATGGAATGACCCGTCGCAAAATCTATTCCATTGGTAATGAGCGATGAAATTTGCTATTCTGTCGCAAATTAATTAGTGACCGTGTTTTCCGTTACCATAGGTTCCATTGCTAAACTAATTAATGACCAAATTTTTTTGTTGCTAATACGTTTTTTTTCTCTTGGTAGTGAAATAATCTTTTTACACTAGTTAAATTGTGAATTAAAAATAGTGTGATAATTTATAAACATTTTTTAAAATAAATTACAATTCAACTGGTGTATTTAAGATTTATAAGTAAGAAAATTATTTTATACTCGCTGAGAAACCGACTATTATTAAAAGAAACGTCATAGAGATATTTTAGTCTTCAAGGGTAAAAGTGACACTAGGCTCTTAACATTTATTTCTAATTTCGGGCGTTTAGTTGGTTTTAAATTTCTTCTAGGGAACTTAATATTTTTGTAGTTTTTAAAAGCCTTATTTATATTTTTTCCACTAACAATCAAAATAACATGGCAACATTATTGCGCCACAATTCACTTAAGCTGACAAGTGGGGTTTAAAAAAATTTAGGAAGTGATTTTCCACCTTAAACCATATAGTGAAATGAGATATAATGGATCATATACGTTTTATATTTGTTTCTTTTGAGAATTGATACAAAATAAAAAAAATTAACATACCCCTAGTTGCCCAAAATCGAAAAGCTACATTAAATATATTATAACTCATCCGAATTGAGATGGGAAAACGCTACATCAGATACTATATACAGCCCATGTCCATTAACATAATTATCTAAGCTGATTCTTGTACTTATGTAAAGTTTGTAAGCAAGCCCCTAAATCCTCTCACAAGTGTCATATAATCATATTAGTGGGGCCATATTTAACTTTTTTGCTTTTTTAAATTAACATAAAGTGTTGTTTTTTAGATGGTGTAGAGAGAATTAATAACCCAAAAGTTGCACTAGAGATTCAAAATCCTCTTTATTGAAAGGCTTTACTTGTATGTTGGATCCAGAATCCACATGTGCAAATCTCTGTTTTTATACTATTATAAGGTATTGGTGTTTTTTATGAATCATATAATCGGGCATTCAAGTAATCAACCAATTCAGTTCGGATTTGTGGATGTCTCTTCCAGGTATCTTCTCTTGGACTTGAAGTCGAGACCCAAAGGATCTAACAGAACCTTACGTTGCTAAACCAACTCTATGTTAGTAACATTACTAAGATCTACTAGGTTGAGAATTTGGTATTTTTTTTTTCAACTTCTGTGAAAAATGGTTCATGGATGGAAGCGTGGTATTAATTTCGAGTCATGATATTTATGCATATCAGCTGGAGACTAATGATGTTAAGGCTGCAGAACTGGCCAACAATACTTTATAAAATTAATAGATAAAATTAAAAGATTGTATTTTTGCCTATAAATTTTTAAAAAATACCTTATCAAATGCATTTGCATTTTTAACTATAAATTTATAGGCTTGGCCATATCCATTGCAACTTAACCATAATTCTCTGGAACCCAACTTTTTGCATCAAATCAATTTTATTAAGACCCTTAAAAAATATCATACATTTCTTTGTAAGTACCTTTCATAGAACTATCAAATTAATCCAAACGAATCTGATTTTGCTTTGTGTAGAAAACTCTACCTGCTGCCACTACTGTTTTCTCATTATATATCCTCTATTATTCTACATCTTCCATATTTTAGGAGTTTTTTTTCAAATATTTAATCTCAAACAATCAATATCTCATGAGTTATACATGTACACAATAGTTATTTTATTGTATCAAAAATTGCTTAAACCTCTCAATTTCATCCAACTTGATATATACAGTAACAATAAGAAAATTTTGGCTTTGTTTCGCTTAATCATATATTCATTCATGAAAAGGATTTGCTTTGTCTTTTGAACTTCGAACTCGTAATTTATTGGAACGGGAACACTGAGAAGTATAACAAATACTATATATATGATTAAGATCTTCTGCAACAATATACAAAGAAAAGGATAAATACTATTTTTTTTTTCTGTCAAGAGCCACAAAGAATCAACTACTTTGATCTGAACAATGTATCAACTATACAATGACAGGAAATGTATAAATTATATGATCAAAACTGTATGATTACGGTAACTTTTTTCATAATAACAGTTTCACAGTGTCACAACAAAAAGTAAGGGGAAAACAAAAAATACAAAAAATTCCAATATTGAATAGTAAGTTCGATTTTTATCACTTGTATATCTTTTTCCTGTGTTTGTGTCAGATGTGTAAAAAGAATTAATACTATGGTTTAGCTCCCACACCAGTGGTTGAACCAATCCCCACCTGCAGCCATGGGGAAGAACTTCCTCCTATGTTCATGTCCTTTAGCTCACTTAGTTTCGCTATCTTCCTTGCTTTACTGTCAGCTTCATCTTCAACATTCTCCATAGACACAGTACTGTTATTGTGTTTGTCTTGTTCGTTGTGGTCCTCTTCGTTTTCATGCTGGTGTATTTCTCTGTTGCTGTTGCTATGGCTGTGACATTGACTACTACTATTATTAATATTATTATTTATATCCTTCTTCTTTGTTGTTGTTTCTCCCATCCATGGTTGTAAGAAAATTTCCGTCGCCAAGTCCCGTCTTGCTGAATCGTCGGCGGGAGCAGGGAGGTTGAGGTCGAGCTTTAGATCAAGCGGCTCTGAGTTATCAAACTTGGTGATTTGATTCATTTGCTCCATATGATCTTGAAACTGTTGAAACCTAGCCAAAGTGGACGAATCTGGTGCATTTGGTGTGATCCAATGGCACCTCTTGTGTCCTCCTAGGGCTTGTCCTGATGAGAAAGTCCGGTGACATATAGAACATTCATGGACTTTGGATTTCCTTTTGGATGACGAAGACGCCATTAACAATGGTGTGGCATTGTTGAAAGGATGATGATGAGCGAGTGTGTTTGATTTTGTCGGGAGAGACTCTTCATGTGTTATGACATCATCGTCCTTATCTTCAACGTTGTCGTGTCTCGAAGCAAAGCAACCTTTAACTTTCTTGTGGCTTGCCCTATGGCCACCTAATGCTTGATGAGAGTTGAAGACTTTCTTACAGGCTTTACATTCAAACAAGCCTTTAGGAACCACACTACTTTTGGCTTTGTGATCTACTACGGCAGGAGAGTATGGCGTTGGTGGGATGAAGTTTATAGGGTTTCTTCTCTCCTCATCTCTGCTTGCCGACGCACTGGATTCCTCCGGTTCGGCCACAGCGGCATGGGGAGGATCGATAGGGCAGTTTGATAACAAAATGAGACATTTGGCTGCTTCTTCTTCACTTGAAGGACATGTAGTATTTAACGTAACAACTTTAGCTCTGAATGATCTCTTCCGTTTACACCAACCGTAACCTCTCTCACCGTAATCGTCCGCATCGTTACCATCCGACATCGGGGAAGAAACCGGCGAAGACTCTATGCAGTCATCGGGGGCACACTTTCCATGATCAAAAAAGGAGTTCCATGAGGAGAACTCTTTACCGCAATTCTCACACACCTTGCAGCTCTTTGTTCTATTAGGGTTTGTTCTTAGAGCATACATACGCTTTGTACCCGGCGGCTCACTCCCACCACCCTTTCCTTCCCAGTCACTTTCGGCATCCTCATCGTCATCGAGGTTCCAGATGTCTTCCCCGATGCCGTGCGCTCTCATATGCCCACCGAGCGCTCTCCCGCAACCGAAACCTTTCCTGCAGATCTTACAGAAATGCTTCAAGTTGGATTGTTGCTGATCCA
>JANTPZ010009931.1:0-18525 GCA_025593235.1 Vachellia pachyceras | reverse complement strand
AGCCAATAGAGGGATTGAAGAGTCAGCAACATGCCCGTTCGCATGCCAACAGGTTGAGGACTCTATGCACATCCCGAGGGACTGTCGTAATGCTCGATATAGATGGGCATCTATCGTTCATCCCTCGAAGTGGGCAATTTTTTCATCACTTCAAGGAGCAAATTGGATCTAGTGGAATTTGGACAATGAGGTGGGCAAGCAGTTTACCAAAAATTTCAATGGGCTACCTTGTTTGGTTATATTTGTTGGATATCTGGATTGATAGATATAGAAAACTGTTTGGCAGGAAAGATATAGAGAAGAACCTTAATGCTCACTCTAATATATTTTGAGCGTGTCTGGACCAAGACCTAAAATTCAGGTTTGCCTTATATAATACTACAAGAGGTCCAATGCAAACAAATATCCATGATAGAAGTGATTTCCATAAATTGGAAACGGATGCATCTGTTTTTACTTCTAGGAGGTGCGGATGTGGGGGTGTAATACGAGGAGATGATGGTAGCTTGAATTGTGGGGATAGCTGTAGGCTCACTTCTGTGCCTGTAGCTATTGCAGAGGAGATTGGTATAATACATGGCCTGTACTTGTGTTGGACCAGAGGAATCTGTAAGGTTGAAGTTCGGACAGACTCCATTGACAGACATTATTTTGGAAGCCAGATCCTTATTGAACTGGAACTGGAAGGTCATAGTTTTCCATGTACCTAGGGAGGATGACTCTGATGCTGACCACTTATCCAAATTAGCTCATAATCTAGTAGGCAATTTTTGTATCTTCTGTCAACCACCGGCTTCTATGAACGACGCTGGTAGTGACAGGGCTTAGGGCGGTGAACCTTTTGTTTTTTGTTCGATTGTGCTATGTTATTCAGTATTATTATTCAAAAACTGTCAAATTTGTAGCTACTGTAACTTCTCTTCGGTGCATTTTGACCAGCAGCTGCCAAAAAAAATTGTAAATTGTTTAACACTCACATTATATGACTAATTGAGTAGTGTGTAAACTTATAAAAATGGCCCAACAAAAAAAAAACCATCACGCAATGATGTGCATCACGCCATCGTCGTTATTTTATGCATAATCTAAATTAATTCCCCGTTTTTTAATAAACATTCGTAAATCCGCCCCCGACATGTGAATATTTCTCAATAATGCTCGGTTATCCTACCTTTAAAATTTAAGGTTTCTTCCTAAACACATCTTATATTAAAAACTAATTAATATTAAGACATTAATGCCATGTTTAATTAGTAGGGTGGAATTGAGAGATGGAATTTATTTCCTATGTTTGGTATGGTGGAATTGGGGGTGGAATTGGAATTGGAAATAGAAATGGAATTCAAAATGGGTAGAAATGAATTCCATGATTTAACTCATGGAATTGTATTCAATTCCATGGAATTGATTTTTTGACCCATCATTTTTTTTATATTTCCATCCTCATTTATATCCTCATTTCCATCTTCATCTCCATCTCCACCAAAATCAATTTTAGGATACCAAACGAGCGATTAAGCAATGAATGCGAACAGTTCTTTTGTGAGAATTCGAATCTGAATTCACCTCCTCTCAACTTCCATCATCAACGGTAAGACTTGAAACTTTTTTGTTGGTCGGGTAAAATTTAAATTGAATATTATTAAAGACTCGGCCAGTAATTGTCCCGTGAAGTATGCATGTTTGGGCGGCTGTAAAATTCAAGAGAAAGATTAGATTCAGTGTATGTTTAAAAATTCATTCAAAGAATGATTTCAGTAAATATAAAAAAAATTTTATCTTAATTTATACGTAATGTGAGAATCACTTTAAAAACGTGCCCTCAAACGCGCAAATAATGTAAGCAAGTGAAATGACAAACTAGGCGGCCGACAAGAGATGAGAGTCGGCTTAAATGAACTAATAGTAAGGTGATTGATAGGAACGAGACAAAAAAGTAATAATAATCAAATGGATCAGGATCTTATCGACTTTATTTCGTTTCCTGATTGCAATCATATCAAAATATTCAACTTTAGAATGCACATATTTCCACTTTGTTATTATTAGAGACAAGTGGAATAAATAGTTTGTCACTGAAAATGAGCTGTGTTAGCGTCAGCCTGAAAACGATTAATATCTGATTTAACTGAAAAAAAAGGATGTAGACGAGTAACAATAACTTTTTTTTGGCCAAAGAAGAAAAACAACATATTAAAACCAAAACGAAATTACAACAACTAGCAATCCAAGCAAACACCTACGGCAACCAAAAGACGCAAACCAGAAAAACAAACTAAGAAATAAACATTTAAAATATCAACATTACAGCAATAAAAGACTCTAACGACAACAATTCAAAGGGTCTTTGTCTGCGATGGAGTTCGATGCATCCAACTGAACAGGTAAGAGCAATCCAATGAAGTTTTGACGAACCATCCAACTGCCAAATACGTTTCCATAGAATCCATACATAGTAATGGTTCCTAAATAAATTCTTTGAATGATGAAACTCAAGGAGGCCAATCATAGAAAAAGATAGCAAGGCACACTCATCCGGATAATATATTATCAAACGAATGATATATGATACTTGTGTCTTAAAAGACGATAGTGTAACGTCAACATTTATGTACTTCAACACATACAATAATGCCTCTGGTCCTTGATTTATACTATGCTTGATTTTTTAAAAGAAATCGAGGGAGTTAAATAATTCAATATATTTACTATTTTTTGTGAAATGTGATATAATAATATATATTTTAAAATATATAATTTAAAATAGGATATCAAATTTTTTTAATATTTTAAAAAGGGCTGTGGAGAAGAAGAACGTGGAGCATAAGAACGTGGAATTATTTATTTATTTTACATTAAGTAGTGAATTATTGAACCCGTTTGAGAACGCGGTAAATAAGCACTTTTACGCAAGTCGAAGTAAATATGTGAAGTGGGTTATCCCATTTTACGAAAAAACACTATTGATCATGCGTTTTGAGCTCCCTATAAACGTTAACGAACCGGGCCATTGTTACTTAATCTGTCATTAAACGTGATTCGAGTAGGGTTGGTCTGCTGTCTGTTTCTCCTGCTCCTTTCAACAAATTCTCATTTTCTTTTATGGGCCCGTTTGACAAATTGCCATAAGCCACTTATAAGTGCTTATTCACATAAGCCGAGACAAATATGTGGAGGAGATTGTCTCGTTTTACGGAAAAATACTGTTAAACGTGCTTATAAAAATAAGTCTATGGTTACCAAACATGTCCATATCTTTCCTCTCCGAATCCTGGGAAAAGCAGGGTAGTTGAACTGCAGCAGCCAGAATAGAGCCTTTCCCGTATTATTGTGAGTCGTTTTCTATAAATCTATACGCAATCATGTCTAAACATCTGGGACCGATTTTACGTTAGACGATGGAAATGGAGAAGAATATGTAAAGGTCAGTAGCTTGGCGATGGTTAAATAAATTATAATTAATTAACCCGTTAATGATTAAACAACGCGAACGCGATACAATTTAAATGCAGAAATATATATTAATGCAGCAATTAAATAAATGTATTAATGCACAATAATGCATCTGGCTGTTCAACGGGTGGTATACAATTGACTTTGACTTTTGAATGGCACATCTGGTTCGATTCATGCATGGACACGGCTTAAGGCCAAAACGCACACGTTTTGCATGGCACACGTGACGTTCTACAGAACCAGTGAATGGTGCAATGGGGAATATATGCCATGTAGGAAATTGGAAGCACAAGGAGACACGCAACTTAAACCAAAAAAATAAAAAAGATAAATAATTTAAAAATATGTTAATTGACAAACTGGCCAGTCACGGTGCTTACAGCTAGTGACTGTTGTGGCCACATGATATTGTGGCACCTTAAATCCTATGTAGGTGTTTCGAGTTATTCGTTACTTATAATTTTGCATGCTCGGTGGATGTCACTTTAATTAATAGATGGTTCATAAATTTTTCTCTCGTTTTACGTTGAACTTGTTTGTCAAGAATAAAAAAGAAAGAACCATTTGTCGTGTGAAATACCGCAATGACACCGTTTAGCAACGCGATGCTTATACTTATAAGCACGTTTAACAGTGTTTTTTTGTAAAATGAGACAATCTCCTTCACATATTTGTCTCAACTTGTGTAAAAGTACTTCTCCACCGTGTTGACAAACGTACCCATTAACGTTTCATGGTCTCGGAGCAAAATATACTCTGCAAGTCTGCTTGATATATCATCATGGGTGGGTCCGTTTGAACAAGTCTTGAGTGGCCATTACGCGCTTGATTTGAGAGTTGAAGGTTGGAAGGGTTATCGTACCTGGCCATTATCAAGCAGAATGGGTGGCGGTGGAAGACTGGTTTAAGTTAAGAGGATCCAAGCTCGAAAAGGACGCCAATAGAGTAATAACAACAGAGGTGGCAGTGTAATAAAGGTGGTGGTGGTGGTGGTTTTCAAAGTTTGAGTGGGAAATAATGGCATCTTTTTTCGGTGTTTGGTGCAGCAACCTTTTAGATAGATATATATATATATATATGGTCAAGGCAGTCATATCATCTCATTCAAAAGTCATAACATAATCCAACTAAACTATTCATAACAACACTGCACTTCGTTGCTGTCTTTTCAGTCTGGGCCAACCATCCCACAGTCTCTGCCCATGTTCACCTCACCGAACACGCTCGGCGCCAACTCTACTCTTCTTCAACACGTGTGATCACTGCAATATACTGGTAGTACAATCAGCAGTTGCAGAGCGCTCTAATACGTTTGAGAAAAGATGTCAGCTTCATAGCTTTGTCTGACTCATGTTCGCACCTCCAAGATAATTGATGGGGTCGCTCTAACACGAGGGCGTAGATGGATCATCGATCTCCCCATCGACTTGACGAATCCCACGGAGGGAGGGAGAGACAAATTGCACGATGACGACCGACGTTGATAGCGGGCTCACTCTCGGCCTCTCACTTTCACACCAATAACATGCTTACATAGAAACTCATCTTTTCCAACGGTAAATATAATTTAAGATAAAATAATTTTGAAATCTGTAAAAATGTTTTAAAATCTATAAATCTGTAAAACAATCTTAAAATTCATAAAATCACATCAGAAATCGTAACTCATTTCTCCCAACGGAGTTCCCAAACACACTCAATAATGTGCATGTTTGGGCGTTGCAAACAACATCTCAAAATCTGTAAAAAAATCTTGATATCCATAAAAGCATATTGAAATCTGCAAAATCATCTCTAAATCTGTAAACCTTTTTCTTCCAACGGATTCCCAAATACACATAGTTTTGAGATTTTTTACGGATGTCGAGATACTTTTTGTCTTGTCTTGCATACCCATTTGGAGGAAGTGATTTCCAAGTAAGCACAATATTTTTTCATCCCTCTTAAAAACAATCATGTTTAATAAATTATTAAACATTGTACTGAAGAATTTGAATTAATTTTTATGTTATTTTAGACGGCTCAAAATAAGTATTTGACATGAGAAATAAGTATTTGATATGAGTTTTATTTTAGTTTACCTAATTTTTTACTTTGGCAAGCACCCCTAATTCATTCTACCATGAAGGGCTTGTTTGGAAGCTATTCCCATGACCTATATTTGGTTATAAAACCTAGGTTTTGTCCAAATAAAAAATTTTCAGAAAAGTTATTTTGGTTACAAAACTTCGTTTTGAAATATATGTTTCATTTTTCCTACTTTTTTCCTTCTTCCCCTTTCCTCTTTCATACTTTTTCTTTCTCATCTTTCATCTTTCCTACTTTTCATTCTTTCTCTTTCCTTTTTCTTCTTTCCTACTTTTCATTTTTCTTCTTTCCTCTTTCCTACCTACCCTCAGAATCCGTAAAAGCTAATAACTTCCCAAACATAAATCACTTTTCAAAACTCAGGTTTTAGCTCGGAATCTGTAAAAACTATTTCCCAAAATCTATTATCCAAAATTTAAATTTTACTTTAAAATCTGTAAAAATTATTTTTAAAATAACTTCTAAACAAGCTCTAATTCGTTGTGCGACATGCAATACCGTTACAATGAATTTCTTATCAAATCGCATCAACTCACGGGACTTTACATGAACAACAGCACGGCCCATGTCTGAAAGCTAAATCTTTCATATAAAGGAAAAAAAAGAGCCATTTCTAAGCACTTCTTTTCTTGGACTGCGAATAGGCAAAGGCTATTTTAGGCTCAAGCCTCTGGACTACGAACTTGCATCAGAGAGTGGACTGCAGAACCCAAAGCTTAACGACGCCGTCTGAATCCTATTCAACGGTCAAGCCGATCGTGCCGTCAATATGCAAGTTGCGAAGATAGAAGCTTTTTCTTTCAAAGAAAAAGGAAAGCTTTTTTCTGTTTGCACCGTGGCTCGCCCATTTCACCAGCCAGGCAACCAACCTAACGCTGGTTTATCGCGGTGTGTCCGATCTTCCTTCCAGAACTCGTGGGGATTACGAAATCTAAGAGCAGCGCAATCATGGGAGTGATACCCAAAATTGCACCCTCCATGCTATCATCGGACTTCGCTAATTTAGCTTCCGAGGCTGCTCGCATGCTCAACGATGGCGCCGATTGGCTCCACATGGATATTATGGTATGCCTCCTGAGCTTCAACTGCTTCCTAATGCACTTTACTCCTTGTTCTGGTTTATTTTTGCTTAACTGTAGTTCATCCATGAGCTAGGATTTATTGCATGTTCCATGTCAGGCTTTCTATCAGAAACTACTGAAGCAATATAAGGATTTTACTTTATTCATATATTGTATTCTTCGACTTATAGCGTCGATGCTGCGATTGTTATGGCATTTCCCGTGGATGCTGCGATTGTTATGGAAAATGATTTGCCGATGGCCTGAATTTCGACCCAATTCCCCCCCCCCGGGGGGGATAGTCTTCTATCACGTGTCTTCTTTTCATTCAAGATCTATTACCACACAAAATCCAGCATGGTAAAACCTATTTAAGGAGGAGCAGGCGCAAGCTAAATTTAAGATATGGTTCATTAACTAATTTGCAGCGACCCTACTGTCCCTGTTGTGAATAAAACGGTTCAGTTGACAAGGATGAATAAATTTGTGCGTGGCCTGTTATGGCATTAATATTTATGTGTTTGCGTATCTTACATTTCACTGATTATGATGATTCCTGATGCTCCCCTTTTCCTCATTTTGGTTGATTTGCAGGATGGGTAGGTGTCCGTGTTTGCTCACACCACATGATCATTGTGTTTTTCCTTGTCATTCTTGACCGTAACCTCTACTTCCTTTCACTGTTATATTCTTTATGCTTTGAGTAGAGAACATTTTTTTTTCCTTTTCTTCTTGTTGAATCCAGGTTCCTATAATAATTATGAGGTGTGCTCATTGTGTCTGATTATTTGTTCAAATTTTCTCAGCTAAGTAGTAAAATACATACATGCTTGCCCTCAGCATCACAGCAACATGCCGATAGGGGAGGTCTAGAGTTTTTTATCTATCAAATTATGATCGGAATTCCTGTTCATTCATAGGAGTGAAAAAATGAAAGGAAATGTTGTCTTGTTGATGGCAGTCCAATTTTTTGGGGTCCAGCATTTTCTGATTTCAATTTGTTTCTTATGTGTGTTTTCTAGCTCTAAGAGCAACTCACTGGTTCTCATTCAATACAGATGCTGTTAGGCGTTTGCTAAATTTGCAACTGCAGTATTTTATCATGGGATTGCTCACAAATTTGAAACTATGTTTGTATTTTGTATTATTTATGCAAATGGAAACTACTTTTATCAACTTCTTTTGGTACCCAAAGATGAATGAGGAGCATGTGATGAGCTTTATTTTATATTGGTGAAGTTTACTTTCATTTTAGTTAATTTGACTCTTTTGGCTTTCCCCTTTCTTCCATTCCTGCATGCAGGCATTTTGTCCCCAATCTAACCATTGGTGCTCCAGTCATTGAAAGCTTACGGAAGCACACAAAGTAATATCATTGCTGCTTTGCTCATCTAAGTTTTCTGCAATGGATATCTTACCTATTGTTAAGATACTGCCCTTTAACAATTCGCTTTAAACTAATACAGGGCATATCTGGACTGCCACCTGATGGTCACGAATCCTCTTGACTATGTTGAACCTTTGAGAAAGGCTGGTGCTTCTGGTTTTACATTTCATATAGAGACATCTAAAGGTTGCTGCTCCTTATACTTTATTTTCTTGGCGTGCTGTTTACCTCTGGCCACGTTTAATATATTATTTTCTTCTTTGCTTGCTCAAAACCGGTTATTGTGGACAGATAATTGGCCAGAACTTGTCCATAGAATAAAATCTGGGGGCATGACACCTGGTGTAGCATTAAAGCCTGGGACATCAGTTGAAGAGATTTATCCTCTGGTATGATTATATTGCTGGATTTATGTTCATAGTGGTAAGCATGGCTTGAGTGTCCTGGCTCTCATATGTATAATACACGGCCTTGAAGTTGGGGGTAGATACAATTTCTGGCTAGATTTTATTCTTTATAGGATGCTTCTCGTTTTTTTTTATTTATCAATATTCAGTTTATAGGTTGAAGCAGAAAATCCTGTGGAACTGGTCCTTGTGATGACCGTGGAGCCCGGATTTGGAGGGCAAAAATTCATGCATGAGATGATGGATAAGGTATCAATACTCTTCTTCACTCTATATGTTGAGTTATTTCTGACTGACAACTGTTGTTGATTATTTAACTTGCACCTACTTTTTGGCTAATTGTCTTTCTGTAACCAGGTACGGCTGCTAAGGCAGAAGTATCCATCACTTAACATTGAGGTATTTCAGCCTGTTAATTTCTTGGCTGTAACTTATTTTTCCATCAAATTGATTTATATCAGATTATAAATCTTTTTTTTTTGGCTCAACCAATTCTTGAACTTTTTTCACCTCTCATTTTATGCTTTGTTATGCCTCACTTGTTCTTTCATGACACTGGTTACTTTCTGTTCCCTCTACTCAATTACCCAATGACCTTTACCTCATCCTTTGAGGTTTCCCATGATATTTTCCTTTATGTATACTTCAATGTTGTCAATTCTTGTATGCATGAACATGTAATCCTTCTGTTTGCAGTTCCATGTACACAAGTGGTTATACCATTGCAGGGATCTGACGTTCTGAACATGTTCATATTCAATTGCAGGTTGATGGTGGAGTAGGGCCTTCAACCATTGATACAGCTGCATTTGCAGGAGCGAACTGCATTGTTGCAGGAAGCTCGGTATTTGGAGCCCCTGAGCCGGCTCAAGTAATATCCTTGTTAAGGAAGAGTGTCGAGAAAGCCCAGCAAATAAGCTGACAAAACACAGCAAAAATTGCTTATTACAAGTGGCGTTACCCTTGGACCACGTGTTAAATAAACCATTAGTGGTTTGTTTGAGTTTACATCCATTGTAAGCCCT
This sequence comes from Vachellia pachyceras, assembly GCA_025593235.1. Lineage (NCBI taxonomy): Eukaryota > Viridiplantae > Streptophyta > Magnoliopsida > Fabales > Fabaceae > Vachellia > Vachellia pachyceras. The sequence goes on along the minus strand of JANTPZ010009931.1, from coordinate 9,101 downwards.
ATGAAGCATATAAAGGGGTAATTTACAATTTAATGACAAGTGAAATTCTTGTTTGTGATTGGATTTGACAATTAATGTCACCAGCGCCATCTATATCTTGAATGGTCTTTATTTTTCCATTGTGCTAATTTTTGTGGCAACCGAATGCCAGCCACTTCATATTATAGTCCCAGTCGATTGTTCTCTTTTATATATGGTGGCACCATTTTACTTTTGAGAAACAGGGGGCTTCAAAAGTGCATTGGAATTGGGGTAAGGCCGCATGTGTTCTCACGTGCATGGACACATCTTATGCTTCTTTTACCACCATTGGTCTTAGATCCGATAAAAACCAAAGCTTTCAGCTGAAAAGTTGCTTTTTGCGTGGAATTCGATATAAAGAAAAACGATTGGGATTCAAATATTGGTGTAGAACTTCTAAACACACTGTACAAAGATGCTTTTGTTTGCTAGCTGCATTCGCCATCGCCAACTAACGATAGAATAGAATGAGAAAGACTATGTTTAAACTTTAAAATGATGTCGTTCGTGATATCTATTCTGTATTGGTAATTGGGTGGGTCCTTTTTACTCTCCGTTTAACGTGCAATGTACGGTTTTTCTGTGCTGCTTTTTTGTTAATGAGCAAACGAAAAGGAGACTCTATCATCCCTTCCAGCGAATATGATGTTGGCGATAATCTTCATCGTCATATCATCCTTATTGCAATAAGCGACATGGAAGATAATATTAATACCTGAAGAGCATTGATGATAGTAAGTCGTTCGAAAAAGTTTTGGTGAGAAATCACAGAGAGAGAGAGAGAGAGAGCACTTGGGGTACTTGTGCTGTGAGGGACAAAATGGGACTCTGCTGAACTGTCTGATATCGATATGATGACAACCACTTGGGAAAATGTTTTCTTTTAATGAAAGCTTGTTCCTCATCATCTGATTAACTAATCAAAATCCACAACTTTTTTCTTCCCCTTGTGTACGTCCTTGACTTTAACAAAAGAAAGGGAGACCACATGAATGAAATCTGGTTTTTATTTCTTCTCCTTTATAACTTCACTGAACCCAAGTGAAGCATACAAACATAAAGTTACGGAAATCATGGTTTCGAGGATCTGGGCCAAGTAATCCACCAGATTCCGCCGAGTGTTGATACAGCACCAGGCACAATTACATAATTCTGATTCAGAAATCTCAATGTAGTGGTTCAAATGCCAACTCATCATCACCTTCTTTACCAGTTTAATGTCTTTAACCTAATTCATTCTTGAAAAACCAATTCCCCATGCCCACTACGTAGTATATTTCAATCCCAATGAAAAGAATACTCCATAATTTATGATAAGAAAGGAAACGAAGTTTGCTTTCCATGCACAGCTATATTGACACCTAACAATAGCAGTGATGCATAAAATGAAAAAGATGGGCGAGCGAGCAAGCTATATGCTTACACAGATCTGGTATAGAGGTTGGCCTGGGCGGTGTTGTGGGTGGTCAATTTTCAAAGACCATAATGGTGAGATGGAACCTGTAACATCCTCATTTTTTGTTCCTAGCACTTACTTATGGTAGGTTGCTCAAAAAATTTTAAAAAATATTTTAAAAAGTACCTGCCAATTCATGCCCTTGTTTTGATGTCTTGGCATTAACGGGTGTGTAACTGTGTATATATGCAGTGTTCATTCTTCTACTTGTCTGCTTTCTGAGCCCATACTTTCTACTCTTCCATCATTAATATTTAAACTGTTTTTTTCACACATCACATTCTCTTGTCTGCTGCATTCGTCTTTCTTCCTTGCAAAGTCAAGACATATCTCTTTCTTGTATTCGCAAAGTTGCGCCTAGTGCTTTCCTTGCATGCTTCTTTTGCATAGATGGGAAACGGCAAATTGGACACTTGATCGGAGAGGATGAGAATAATGAAGATTCTTATGTTCCGTGATGGAGCCTATGACCTCTCATTTATAGAAAAGTTTTAATATTATTAAGCTACAAGGCCATTTAACTTTGTTTTTAAATGCTGAAACATGGGCGTCACACGATTCTAGTGTTCACATCAAATATCAAATGGTCGATGATGAAGGCCATGAGGGACCACGTCTTCCTCTAGCTCCAATATGGTGAGAATTATAAAATATTTACACTTTGTACAAATATACTTGTCACAAGCTATATGCTCGAACAATTACATCTTTCGTCCTGTTCTCCCTGTAGTCCTCTGATCCCCCATCTGGCCATCTCACTCATAGATTGCTTTTAAAAAACCTAAGCAGCTTTAAATATTCTTTACGGTCTGCGTGCACCCCCTTATTTCAGGATTTGAAACTTGAAAGGAACATACATTTTAAATTCAGTAAAAAGCAGGAAGAATCTACTATATCTATTAAGCTTGCCAGATAAAAATTTCAGGATTACATGATGCGACAAGGTTGAAAATGACTGTAAAACACACAGACACACAAGATAACTTCTAGATGTTTAAACTTGTTTGGACAAATTAAAGGAAAACAATCGTACATGTGATAAGCAAAAAAATGGGCATCCTCACATGTACAGGTAGATGCATATAAAAGGCAGGCTTGAAGCCCGAGGAACCTCTAAAGTAGTTATGATTGTTTGCTGCCTATGGTACTGACAACCAAAGCTAGGGATTTCGGATACATAGCTTCATATCTGTTGATGAAGGAATCAGAGTTAAATTAAACTTTGTGATCGCCAAGAACCCTGTCTCTGTACAGATTTTTTTTAAAAAAAATTCTGTGATGTTGTTTCCTACGTACTCAGCTTTTGTATAGATCCAAGAGTGAGAGTGAGAGAGCCGAAGCCTTTTATGTAGTATTTTATTGTCCATTCCACGTTTAGAGCTGAACTGAGTGGTCCTGAGAATAATAGCAGAAATGATCACTAAGCTTCTCCACCTGAGAGCTTTGGCCTTTTTGTTCTTCTGTCTCTCTGTCTTTTCGCTTGGAGAAGATCTGATCAAGTGCAACACAACATCATCCCCGGATGTCGCTGGCTACCGTTGCAGTAAAAATGAATCACAATGCGGAACATTTGCAGTTTTCTTCACCAATTCATACTACTCATCTCTCTTCAACTTGAGCTTTTACTTGGGATTCAATCCTTATGTGATTGCAGATGCAAATGGGTTTTCTGTAGAAACAGAGTTTCTTCTTCACGAACAACCTTTACTGTTGCCAATTGACTGCAAATGCAAAGGTAGCTTCTTTGGCGCTGAAATAATCAAAACTACCATTAAAGGTGAGAGCTTTTATGGCATTGCTCAATCTCTGCAAGGCTTGACGACTTGCATGGCTATTAGTGATAAGAATCCAGGTGTATCACCTTGGGGTCTCGATGATGATATCAGATTGATTATCCCTTTGCGATGTGCATGTCCCTTATCCTCATCTAAAGTTTCTCCAGAGCCGAAGCTTCTGATTTCTTACCCTGTGGCAGAAGGCGATACAGTTCACAATTTGGCATCAAAATTTAATACTACAGTCGAAGCAATAATCTCGGCAAATAACATATTTTCCAAAGATTTTAAACCTGCGAAGCTCACACCCTTTACCTCTCTTCTGATCCCACTCAATGGTAAGCCTGTTCTTGGTTCTCTGGATAAACCCAAGGAACCCAGTTCCGGCAATCGATCAAGTAGCATCACAGTAATTAAACCATCATCACACAGGAAGCCCAAAACGTGGAGGGCTGAACTGTACATTGGCATAGCTGGGGTCGCAGTTGGACTTCTGTTTGCTTTTCTAGCAGTTTTTGTTGTGGTTCGATTGAGGAACGAGAAGAAAGAGAAAACGGCCAAAAGAAACAATTTGGAGCTGCAACATCTTAATATAAGCATAAGAACCACCAGCGAAAAGAAAGTTTCGTTCGAGGGATCGCAGTGTGGGAAATTCATCACTCCTCGTAAGATGCAGCTGGAGACATACACTATTGAAGACCTCATGAAAGCAACGGAGGATTTCAGCTCAAGCAATCTCATAGAGGGATCTGTATTTCACGGCCGTCTAGAAGGGAAGAACATGGCAATCAAACAAACACACACAGAAACGGTGTTCAGAATCGATATTGGGCTCTTCCATAACTCAATCCAACACCACCCTAGCATTCTTAGGATGCTAGGAACGTGTTTGACGGAAGGTCCCGAGTCATATCTGGTTTTCGAGTATGCAAAAAACGGGTCTTTGAAAGACTGGCTTCATGGTGGCTTGGCCATAAAGAACGAGTTCATATCATCCTACTATTGCTTCCTCACATGGAGTCAGAGGCTCAGGATCTGCCTCGATGTGGCAATGGCCCTTCAATATATGCACCACGTCATGACCCCAAGCTATGTCCACAGAAATATAAAGAGCAGGAACATCTTTCTAGACGAAGAATTTGGCGCCAAGATAGGGAACTTTGGGATGGCAGGGTGTGTTGAGAACGATACAGAGGATCCAAAGTTCTACTCAACCAACCCTGCTTCTTGGAATCTTGGTTATTTGGCACCAGAATATGTACACCAAGGTGTGATTTCTCCAAGTACTGATATTTTTGCTTATGGGGTGGTTTTGCTGGAAGTTTTGTCAGGTCAGACACCTATAAGCAGACCGAATGAGAAGGGAGAAGGAAGCGTTTGGCTGACTGATAAAATAAAGTCTGTTTTGAAGTCAGGAAATGAGGAAGAACTGAGAGGTTGGATGGACAAGGCATTAGGTGAGAATTATTCATTGGAGGCAGCAGTAACAGTGGCGAATATAGCTAGAGCTTGTGTGGAGGAAGATTACGGTATGAGGCCAAGTGCAGGGGAAGTTGTGGAGAAGCTAACTAGATTGGTGGAGGAACTTCAAGAAGAAGACAATATGTTGATGTCTGAAAGCTCTTGCAAGCCTCTGGTGAAAACACTGGCAAAACCGTGATCCTTCCCTGTTCTGGAAACTAGATCCAATATCTCTGGTCCAATATCTTGGCCATCTTAAATTAAATATGTGGTCATGTTGTATTTGTTTAGTGTATTGAAACTGATCAAAATAAGCAAGAAACAAGGCAGTTTAATTTCCACTTACTATAGATTTTCTGGCTGATTCTCAGTCTGCAGAGCTGTTATAAAATGGCGTAGGATCAAGTTCGTAGGCCATCAAGTAAACTTGTACAGGTAATATTTTGACAGATAACAGATCAGGAGACTGAGCCATCAAGCTATGGTTGATGTGAGAAAACCCAAATAAGCAGGGTACTATTTTGACATGCCCATACAACGCCAAAATTCAAATAAGCAGTGTGCAATTTTAATATGCCCATGCAAGGCCAAAATTATTTATTTCTTTTTTTTTCTTTCCTAATTATTAAGTTTTCAGTTGAAGAAAGCTATATAAAAAGTTAAATAGGTATGGGGCATTTGATAAACTTAACCATGCAAGTTTTCAATTTGTTGCCACAGATCCAAGATTTATCATTCATCAAAAGAGATTTTGTGTAGGCAGATTGGCCCCTGTGAAATAAATCTGAGGCTATCTTTCCATTTGTGCCTTTTTTATAAAACAGGAACATAAGATTTTTCACCTTCACACCCTCCTCCTAACATTTTTTTTTTATCATGTCTAATGCTGTACATAGTAAACATACAGTGCATTTGTGATTCTCTACGCCCTGAATGTGGACCCCTCAGTGTGTTGTTGATTGGCTAGTTTTTCTGTCTATTCCTATGTTCGATCTCTTATCAACACAAGATTAATTGATGAAAAGCACATTGTTGGTTTGAGACAATACTTGTAATTATCTATGGACCATTCTCTACATAGAAGGTGAAGGTTTTAGAGCATACCTGAGGATTGCTCTGATTGTTGTCGGTACCCACACGAACCGGATCATAGTCAAGGACTCAGTAACACACCGAGACGAGAAGTTTGGAAAGGGAATGGAATTTAAATTGTTGTCCTGTATATGGAAGAGAGCGTTGTTTTTCTAGAGCCCATTCTCTATTGAATTTTAATCTTTTGAAGAATATTACCCCATTCAACTCTAAACATTTATTTATTACACTTTCTCCCCAAATTATTGGACTGGGTCTAACCCACCAAAGGTGGACTAACCCATTTTCAATAAAAAGTCATCTATCATTGTACTTCCATGATAAACAAAAGGGAGGGAGCCAGAACTAATCAAATATCAATCCGAATCATTCATATATAATTGTTTTAAAAAAATTGTATTAGCAAGTGTATAATGTAAAATAGAGATTACCTCTTAACTATTATTTTTTTAGAATTATCAGTTTAAGAAAAAAGTTAAATCTTGACCGTTACGGATGTGATAAGCTATTTTTATAACCAAATATTTTGCTATGCGTTAAATTCCCGTGATCAGATTTGAGGTTGTTTCCCTCTGCTAGGGTTTTCGTTTCCCTCTCTGTTGGGGTTTGCGTCTCGCGGCGTCGAGTTGGAGGGTGAAGGCGGTCGGGTTGTCGTCTCGTGGTGTCCTCTTCCTCACTGTTGGAAGGATATTTCTTCTCCCCCTGTAGAGCTCATGGACAGTGTCTCTATGGTGGGAATCGTGGAGGTAAGGGTTTCAAAGTGGATGTTGAATGGGCATAGCGGCGGAGGCGAGAGTCGTTTTGATGCTTGTGGTTTCCAGTCTGGCGAGGTGACCTCTGATAGCGATCTTCGGTGCCTCCTTGGTCATGGGAGGCTAAAATCGGGGAATCTCGTCAAGGACGACTAATGACTGCTTTTATCGCCGGAGACTTTGGAATGGTTGAGGTTCATGGTTTATCTTCCTTGAATCGACAGTTTTCGTCTAATTTCCGGTGCTATCTTAGAGGCAAGGCTTGGAGGAATTGCAGAAACTCTGGCTTGGTGCCCAATAGCTCCCCTGTCATGGCTTCCATATCCTTAGGTTCCGAGGGGCTTGCAGCCGAAGATGCCACGCTTGGCTTTGGGGGTGGTGGGGGAAATGGAGCGATTCAGGCTCAGGATCCAGTTGTTCCTCCTTGCTGTTTGTTTTGGAAAACTAAGGAAGGCCTTATGTTTCAAATAGCTGAAGACTCAGGCGGAGAGGAGATAGAGCAGAGGATTTCAGAGAAGAAGACCCTGAACGCTAGGGAATATGAGGTAAGTAGGTTCCCTAATACTTACAAAGTTTCTCTTAGAGTTGTTTCGGTTTATGCTTGTTTTTAGATTGGTTAGTTTGGATTGTGGTTATTTTACTGGTTTTAGGTTGGTTGGTTTGGTTTGGTTTAGCCCTTGTAAACTCCTTTTTAATTTCAATTTGATGTTCTCTTGTTTGGCAAAAAAAAAAAAAATTCCCGTGATCATCCTCGATCAAATTTGTCCCTTGCATTTATCTGTCGATCTTTATGTTTTTTTTTTTGCCCAAAAGTCAATATTTATGTTAATTATTTTTTTTGTTTTCCGTCCGGTTTCCAGAGCTTCTCCTCGACTAATCCGAATCTGACACGCATCGCGCACCTGAAAATGGTGGGTAAGTCTCCCAACGGTGGCTACTGCATACACAAGGATTCAAACTCGAGATCTTGTTTAAACTGAAACAAGCCGCTTACTACTTGATCCAACCATTAGTTATGTTAACTAATTAATAACAGTGACATGCATGCATACTGCTTTATCAAACTTAGCCCGCCAATCAAGAACGAGCCCCAAGCTAAGTCTATTTTTCTCATACTCGTGACGTGCACGATGTACGTGTTGTGTCAAATCACACAAACGCATATAAACTCTCAATGACCGAGTCTCAATGCTACAGCAAATACAAGTAAATCGTAACAGAAACACGGAATAAATCAGAGGAAATTACATAGAAAGGATTCAATTCAATCACTCAATGCGATACCGAGTTTCTGATAAAAAGCCTTATGATGCTCATTTACTGTTGAAACTTTTAGATAGTTATAACTCTCCCGGGCTATAAATGCAGGCTATTGCGGCTTTGAAATGAAGACAAACATCTAAATGTGGGCTTATTTGGAACAACTTTTTCAAAATATAAATACACGTTTGACGGTATTTTTTCATAAAACGAGATAATATCCCAACGGTTTACGTAAAAGTACTTTTTTACAGTGTTGCCAACGGATACCGTAACTAGTAACCACTGCATCACAAAAGGAGGGGGGAAATTGAACACATGGAAACCTCCCTTCAATGATATCAGGTCCACTTTTACATCATTCTGCCACTACGTGAGCAAGGTAATATATATATGTAACCTAGAATCAAAATGTGTGCTCATGAATGTATGTCCCGCTAAATACATGTATTGAACTAAATATATAACAACGTACGAAAGAATGAGAGAAGAAGGTTGGGAGAGGGACATGTGGATCGATGAAGGAAACAGATTGAATTGAAGGTAATATATAATGAATTACAACATCATGACCTTGAATTCATCGAAAGTGAGGACGCCGTCACCATTGAGATCAAATCTAGAGATCATTACCTCACATTCATCTACACTTCTGGATTCACCTAATCTGCTAAGCATGCTGCTCAAACCCTTTGGTGTTATACACCCACTTCCTTCCATCTCATACATCTTAAACGCTTCTCTCAAGTCTTCACTTTCTCTTCCTCTTCTCCTCCCTCCACGAACCTCACAAAGTCCTCCAAACCCACCAGCCCATCTCCATCCGCGTCCAAATACTCCTCCGCCTCCTCCTCCCTCAACTCCCCGCCTATCGCCTCCACGCAATGCCGCAGCTCCTTCGCCGATATCCTCCCGTCCCCGTCTTCGTCAAAGTGCTCAAACACACGCCCATACTGCGTCGCTTTGTCCATATACGCCATATAATAATGATGATCTGTAATCTCCAGTCTGTCTATGGATGACATGTATGTGAAAAAAAAAAAGGATGGAGCAGATGTAGAAGCAGCGAATGAAAGAAGGACTTGAAAATGTGAAGATGTTGACGAGTGGGGTATATATAGAGAGAGAGAGACATATATATTATAGGGAAATTTACTGTTGAGTCCCACATAAAGGACTTATTTATCAAATGGTCCCAAGTTTTAAAATATTTATCAAATGGTCCCAGAGGTGTTGTCAATTTAGCTCATGGTGTTGTCAAGGGTTATCACGTGACAACACCAT
>JANTPZ010009930.1:0-15270 GCA_025593235.1 Vachellia pachyceras | reverse complement strand
TGAAGTTTGCTGGTTGAAACTTGTCATTGTTGTCTGGCCAAGCATCTTGATGAATTCCCATGGATCGTAAATCATTCCTAACTCGAAGATGATCTTTGAACTTCCCAGATTCGTTCATCAAGGTGTAAAGAACATTATCACACATATCTTTTCGATGTGTAAAGAACATTATCACACACATTTTTTTATGTGCATCACATCAAGAATGTGACATACCATATTAGATGTCCAATAAGAAAGAGTGAAAAATATACTTTGCTTGCACGATTGCTAAACTGCCTCAACATCCGAAGTGATAGAGATCTTCTTTCTGTTTGTTCTACATCATCCTTCTTCCTAAACTCAATATGAACATCACCAAGCTGACTAAAAATATTGAAACCACTTAAATTGATAGGATGTCATCTTCTTTCTTGTTTTCCATTGAAATGTTTCCTCTTCAATCTAAATTTGTGCTTTTCATCAAGGAATCGATGATGACTCTAAAACACCACTTTTGACAGTATGGAAGGCGCAGTGAGTCTGTGTCAAAGTTACACATGGGACAAAACAGTCCAGCAAGCATGTTCCACCCAGATAACGTTTCAAGGCCTAGGAAGTCACTTACCGTCCACACCAAAACCCATACAATTTGAACAGTGTCTTATTATATGCATCATATGTCTTAGTGTCATCAATCAATAATTAACCACCTCTTTTACCAAATGTTAAATGTAGATACCAACATCATTACCCGATGCTTTTTCTCCTGGGATGATCATAGACCAAATGAATGAGTTTTGCTTCTTACACATCCATGGAGGCAGGTTGTAAGGAAGTACCACCACTGGCCAAATAATATAACTAGTGCTAAGGTTCTCAAATGAATTTAATCCATCAATCGCCAGAGCAAGATGTATGTTTCTGGGATCCATCATAAAATCTAGAAATTCTTTGTTAAACCCTTTTCAGACTGCAAAATCCTACGAATATCTTAACTTACCATCTAGATTCATTTCAATAGAATACCATCTCATGTGCTATGCTATTTCATATGATAAATACAATCTTTCTAGTCACGACTTCAAAGGAAAATATCTTAGAATATTCACAGGTTTCTTCTTTTTCTTCTTCCCCCTTCCTTCAGGCTTGTACCTTGAAGTGCTATACCACTTTCAAATTTTTTTTTTTTGTTTGCATCTTCTCCCCAATAAAGCATGTAATCATTTTGGGCATGTGTAGATTTTTTGGTAATTTAAACCCATTTTGTTGATAATCTCATTGCAATATAAAAAGAAATAGGTTCACTACCTTAGGAATTGTGTCGACTAATAATTCTAATATCATCAACATTACATTATCAAAAGTACCATATAAATACTTAATGTGGTACAATTTAACTAAAAATAATTTTTGAGTACTTTGACACCCAGGATATAGTGGTTTTTTGGCTTCAGCCATAAGTTTAAAAACACTACGAGCTTCCTTGTCCCTCATCTGGGATTACATCATCTTGAACCCCAAAAGCATCAAGAAGTGTGTCAATGTTGGAATCACCATGGTATTCTTGCATCCTGTTTATGAGATTGCAGGACTATATTCTTTCAACACATCACCAATTTCTCCATAATGTACCCAGTATTTTTAACTTTGAGGAAATGATTGAACTATTAAGTGCTCCCTAACAATATATTCAATATGCTACTTGTTGAAATTACATTTAGGACAAGGACAAGAAATCTTATCGTTAATTTTGCCATGTCTATCAGCAAAATCCAAGAAATTGTTCAATCCAGCCAAATATCAAGGGGATGTACAAGGGAAATTGATCCATGACAATTGGAAGCACTTCAAATATTGTAATAACACTGACAATAATAATTGTGATAAGAGAAAGAAATGAGAATGTGGTAGGTGATGGGTGAGAGAACGCTTCAAGTGTGATGAGAAAAATAAATGAGAATATGGAAGCTGAGGTTAGGGAGAAGGCTTAAAATGAAAATTTACAACAGTCAAACATTAGTAGTGATTTCAAACGGCTACCCAAACCGCTATAAATATGATAATCGTTGGAATTAGTAGCGGTTTTAAACGCTACCGTAATCGCAAATAAAAAACAACCCTTGCATTTTGCAACAGTTCTGGTTGAAAGTCAAATTTATATGCCCGTGAGTTTGAATTTGATGAGGTGCTCGGTGATGAGTGCGTGATGCTCTTGAAGGAAAATGAGATGAGAAGAAGGTTAGAGGGTTGAAAATCCCTCTAATGCCCATTAATTTTAAAACTTGATGTGACAGAGGTGTCTTCCCACATCCAATCTCAAGACTAGACATGAGAGGGGATCACTCTCATGTCCATTTGTCTTAAATTGGACATGAGAGGGTCTCCCTCTCATCTTAATGACCTAAAATATCTTGTATTTGAAAACGGACGTGGGAGATGTGCATGATTTCACTCTTTTGCAGTAGTGCTCTAATCCTATATTTATAAATTATTTATAACATATTTCATATAGATCAATAATAACTTTACAATTGTAATAATCATGTCTTAAAATTCAACAACTTTTCAAATTTATCCATATTTATCATTATATCTACTAAGAACAAAGTTAATGCAATAATAAATGAAAGATAAAATTTTATATTCATATAAAAAATTTAGTGATGTGACTTATAAAAATGTTAAAAATATTCTCTTTTTACCCAATAAATTGTAAGAAATTGTGCCATAGGGGTCAATCATTGTACCCACACATTATTTGTTTTAATGTATTTTCTCCATTTAATTATCATATATTTTGCATATTTATTATAATTACATCCATAGACGAATTATAAATATTGTCTTAGATGTCCATAGTTGGTTGTCTATGAGGAAGCATAGGTAAGACCAATATGATTTTGATGAGATATGGAGATACGAGTCAAGGTTATAGGCACTTGTAAGAGTACAAAGTGCTGGACAGACCCACTATGAGATAATTGCGTGTATTAAGTCATTAGTTTATCTCATATGTATTCACGTCACAATACACTTTGACCTGAGATCATCATTGATCCCTACATGAGGTCACTGAGCTTTGATCTAGTCAAAAGTCACCTTTAATCGGGTGATGATAAAGGTTATAATCAAGCTTAGGGATCTTTCATGTGGAGGAATGTGAGTGGTCAAGATGGAATTTATTAATCGCATTAGCTGAGAGATATTATTGAGCCTCTCGATAAGTGAGTTTGAGAAATGTATGGACATACTGTAACAAAAGGAGTTTTCATTTCTTTGATTAACTACTCAGGGATCGAGAAAGTAATGATTAAGAATATGAGAATGACGTCGTCTATGCCTCATCCTTGACCAAGATATCGTGTTACAAAAGGGATGTGATGTGATTACATGAAAGGTTGTGTCATGTTAACGATTCTCATGTGATTTGGGTAGTCGCAATGTCTTGCTAGAGGCCACTTGCGTCTTGTGGGCTAATGCTGAGTTTAGCCCACTGCCAACTTCATATGGTCCTATAGGGTTACACGCAAGAACAACTCACCATGAGCTTTAACTCTCAGGTTTATTCAAATTATATATATATATTCGAAATGACAACAATATTATATGTTAGTTTTAATATTTAATTTATTTGATAAATTAGATAACTAACATTTATATTCATATTTAATTTTAAAGATAAATTAAATTCATTGGCTCATTATTTGGATTAATTATATGGATATGATTTGATCAAATCAGATTAATCCAAATTAAATTTGCAAAATTCGAATTTCATGTTTTGAATTTCAAATTTCAAATTCAAGATTAATGAAGATTAATGTTGAAGATCTTTTGAATTTTGAATTTCAAGATTAATAAAGATTAATCTTGTATATCCTTTTTAAAATTCAAATTTCTAGATTGACCAAGATTGATCTTGAACATCTTTTGAAATTCAAATTTCAAGATTAATATTGAATATCATTTGGATCGAATTTCAAGATTAACAAAAGATTAATCTTGGATATCTTTATATCTTTGTCAAATTCATATTTTCAAGATTAATCTTAGATTATAATGCTCTTTATGAGCTCTATTAATGTGACGACTCATGAGCAAGATAGATAGACATTTTGAATTTGATTGTGAGCCACATAAACCCTAGAGAGAGTGAGATGTGAGAAACGCTAGCATGCTGCCATTGTTGGGAACTGTTCGCGTGGATATCGATAGAGGGAGACAATCAGAAGCATCAACTCCTTGAGATCATGTTTAAGAACGCGGAAGACTTTGAGAAGGCCACGTGCATTGAGAACTGAAAGATATTCAAATGCAAAGGAAGCTGTGAATTCAAGGATGAAAAAGATATTACACTATCTCCTTAGTTTAAACGCCTTTGACAGATCCATACTCGGGATTAGAAAATTTTAAAATTTGTTTCTTCCGATACGTGTGTGCGTTCTAATCCCAACATAAATAGGATTAGATAAGTATATATAAATGACAACGACAAATCTTGTGAAGGCATTAATAACAATTGACCATCTCTAATTATTGAAATGTACATGAAAAGGCCATGGTCTTTATTTGTAAATAAAAATGACTTTACAAAATTCCCCTTATCACATAATGTAGAAAATAGCGAATAGAATGTCATACATGAATTTAAGGATGGTATTGTGAAGTTATAGAAAATCAATAGGCAATTATAGATAGATAGTCTAAATTATAAATTTATGCATGACTTGTGAATTTAAAGATAGTCACTTGTAATCAGATATTTTGAAACAAGCTGAGACTCAAGATGGCCCCTAAATTATATATTTATAATTAAGACTATTCATAGATTTTCAAGTGTCTCGCATATTATACAAATAAGTAATACATTTATTTCTTGAACATTATGGACTAATATTTTAGACCATTGAAAATTATTGGGACTCAATTATGCAACAATTTACGGTTCATGAATTAAATTTAATCAAGTATAGAAATTAAGTTGCAATAAATCAAAGTTCATGGATTAAATTATAGCTAAGTTAAATTATAATGATTAAATTATTATAATTTTTCTTAACTTTTTAACAAATCAACATTATGTATTTTTTTGTACAACATTTGGTCGTATTAAATAAGGAAAGACTATTAATACCGCAAGTAGAATGTATCTTGGTCATACGTATCTTTAACACGAATACTTGCATAGCTTATCATTCATTTGATGTGTGTGTAGTTAATTTTTGGTTCGTAAATAAGTAAATAACTGATGATTTTAAAATCAGGCCGACCATTGAATTAACAGAAACATTTATTTAAATATATACCAATTTGATTGGATTGTAATTGAATCATGAGAGAATACATTATGATTAGATTAATACATTTTAATTTTTTATATAGTACATCAAAATAAAATATTAAACCTAATATTTTCTCTAGGCTGAAGTATACTTTTAGTCTTTTATATTTACATCATGCTTTATTTTAGTTCTTTAAGTTTAAAAGGTGTAATTTCAGTGCCTCAAACTTAACGCCGTTAGTTTTTTTTAACGGAAATTACTGACTCATCAAATTTAATTGATAACTTTACAATAAAATGTTGACAAAGTATATTGACATTTTAATTTTAATTTAATACTATAATAAATTTGATATTTTAAATTGTGTAAAATAAAAAAGATTTAAAATAACAACGTTAAGTTTGATGAGTCAGCAATTTCCGTTAACAGAAATTAACGGCGTTAGGTTTAAGAGAGTAAAAGTACACTTTTTAAACTTAAATGACTAAAATAAAGCTTGAAACAAACATAAATGACTAAAAGTATACTTTAGCCTTTTCTCTATTATTGTTTAGTTTTTTTATTGGACTTTCATTTTGATGAACTTCAAAACTAATTTGATAAACTCAGAATCTTTTTTTTTTTGGCCGATTATAAACTCAGAATCATATGCATATATCAGTGGCAATATAACACACGCCATTACGGGGGATCAAAAACCTACTCACCACTATACTGCGATGATCTCATTTTAATCAATCTAATTTGTATAACATTAATTGCAGAAGTTGAAATTTTTTTCAATCACTTAAAATATTCCCATATTAATTATAAGGTCTAGAATGAGTATCCTGCGACCCTTGCTATACGTTTTATGTGATGTGTTAATCATAGAAATGTAATAATTTATAAATAACTTATTGATTTATATGATTGTGAATTTTATCTACCAAAATGTTTTGTCGAATAAGACGAGTATCGTTTTCACTCAAGCGTAACGGAAATACATGTTCCCCACTTTGGATGGTTAAAATTATTCCAGCATTTCAGGTCTAAGCTTGTAGGCTAATACCATAGGCAATCAATTAATGACAAATACCCAAAAAAAAAAGAATTAGACTTTTCTGGTTTAAAAAAAGACTTTTTAGTAATAGAAATTAAAAAAAGACTTAAACCTTGCAAAAAAAAAAAATTCTTTGTCAATACGTCTTGTCTTCATGCTTCTCATGCACATTTGACACTTGTTACGCGTACGTTGAAAGAGCAAGCAGATAGAAAAGGTGGCAAACCTTTCAAAGTATTCTTTTAGTGGATTAGTTTGAAGCTTACTTTAATTTAATTGCCAAAATATGTCCTCGTTTTTCTATTGTCTTGAAATTGATAGTAGAAAACTTTGTGGACTAAATAAACTTTATAAATTATTTTCATGACTTTTAACACATTTTAATTTTTTATTATTTTAAAATATATACTATATTTTAATTTGAAAATTTTTCAATTAAATCTTTAATTAACTCAAAAATATAAATATCCAAATATGTATAAATAAATAAAAATACAAAGCAAGCCAATATCTATTAATTAGTTGTTGAATAGAATAAATTTTGCTTATAAAAAATTGAATAAATTTGATGTGCCTTAAGTGTGACATTATATTAAATTTGACTTTTAGGAATTGGTTTGAGGAAACGGTAACAAATTCATTTTGGGAAAGTTTTCTTGAAAGATGAGCCTTATAAGACTTTGGATTCTATAACTCCAATAGCTAACTTTTGGGGTTGGATTTTCTAAGAATTTATACTTATTACAATGGTGCTTTCATTGAGACACAACCAACTAAAAAGAGTTGTCTGTAAAGGGTTATAACAGAAGAAGATGGCCAAAGTGAAGCATCCTAGAGTGAAGGCATTGGACATCGTCTCAGCTAACTTACCAAAGAAGGCTTGTGATAGAAATGACTGATCAGCCAAAGGTTGAGTGTACGTAGCGCCAAGAGGCATATCATAGAGCGAAGCTGTTGGTGGGATGTCTCATGAGGAGGTGTATAGTAACAAGTCCCGCATTGAAAATCTTCCCTTAAAAGATAGGCTTTATAAGATTTTTTGTTTCCCTAACTCCAACAACTAATTTTCAGGGTGTGGTTCTTAAGCTTGTCACATTAACCTTTGAACAGCTTTACTGTATTGTATGTATGGTTGTAATTGTCGAATCTTGTTCATCCATTATTATTAGATAATAGATACTTCATTAAAATAAATTTAGTATAAAAAATATGTAGGAAGTTTTATAATAAATTTTATGAACTGTGAAACATCTCTTGACACTGATAAATTTTGATAGAATACCAACTTTACTTTGAATTTCACAATTTCATTTCTATCCACTTGACCATTAATTTTCTTTTTAGACCTGACTACTCTTATTTAACATAGATGTTTGAACATCATTTAGCCTTCCTAGATATATAACCTTAACTTCGTATTAATTTTTTAAAAAGTTTAATACATAAATTGATTAAAATGTTGACACATGTAAAAAAAAACCTTCAAACAATGAAAGTTAAATTAGTCAAGATAATCTATGCTTCATTGGTGTTCAAAATTTTTATTAATTTGATTACATCACTTTTTAGAATTTAGTTAAATATTTCCATACTTGATCATTTAAATTTCTTTGAATTGGGAGGGGGGAGATAATAGAAAATTAGATCATGAGGTAAAATATAGTTTTAAATTTTGATAAATAATTACAGATAATATATTTTAAGTATTTCAAAATTCTTAATGAAATGTTCCTAATGCTATTAAAATGAGATTAAAGTGTATGTTATGAAAACAGAGAAAAGGCTCCTATATATAATTTTAGAAAAAAGAAAGGGTGGTGACTGTATTTTCCTCATTATAATATCATCAATAACAATCCAAAACTAATTCTTTTTTCACATCAATCTGGTATAAACTTTTCCTTTTTATGAGATTATTTTAGAAATGAAAAGGAGAATTAGGTTGATGTCGCGTAGATGGTATCGCTTTATACCGATTGACACATGGATGGATACATTTTACCTCATGTTATTTTAAGTTTTGTTCTCCAAGAACCAAAGGTGAAGAAGCAAAGAATATATTGTCCAGCTAGAAAAGTAAGAATTTTCCTCAATAAATGTCTTTTTCTGTAACTTGTAACTCGTATAAATTTTATTAACCTGAGATTGTTTACGTGTTCGTGGTCTAAAGTTTAACCATCCGGATTTAGTGTAAATTAGCTCATTGCATATAAATTATTTGTAATCCTAATTTAAAAGGGCTATTGGTTCATAATTTTTTTTAAAAATGGTTCACGTCCACTTGGCTAATTAACAATATGAGGATTATTGACTAAAGGTTTGTTTGAAAACTATTTTGAAAATAGCTTTTACAGATTCTGAGACAAAACCTAGATTTTAGAGAATAGATTTTGGAAAATAACTTTTACAGATTTTGAGGCAAAACCTATGTTTTGAAAAGTGATTTATGTTTGAGAAGTTATTAACTTTTATGAATTCTGAGGCAAAAAAGTGAGTAGGAAATATGAAAGAGAAAGAATGAAAAGTAGGAAAGAGAAAGAAAGAAAGAAAAAGTAGGAAAGAGAAAGAAGGAAAAAAGTAAGAAAGAGGAAAGAAAAAGTAGGAAGAATATGAAAAAGTATGAAAAAGAAAACCTAAGTTTCAAACCAAGTTTTGTAACCAAAATAGCTTTTCAAAAAAAAATTTATGCTTCGACAAAACCTAAGTTTTGGATTAAAATATATGTTTTGAAATTAAATCTAGGTTCTAGAAAGTGATGGCAGATAAGCCCTAAAGGGGTTATATACTTGCTCAAACATAAAGTCTTAAATTTAAGTTCACCTGAATATAGAAAACTCTTTTATAAAAATTATATGTCTAACAATGCTCAAAATATGGTTCAACAATCGTGAATATCATATAACTATAAAAAAATGCATATAATAAAGAATTTAGGGAACTTTTGTACAATATAATTAAATTCTTCCCCTTTTCAAAGTAAAAAAAATGTATTAATGTCCCGGAGTAGCCTTTACAGAAAAAAATGTAGACCTTTGATTTGATTAGCTTTCATCATTGAGGAGCAATTTTTACTGCCAATAATTAATTTGGAAGCAATAAATCTTTATCACCAATATAGGAACACATGTAACCCTAAATGTGAGACATTTTATTATGGAATGTGACTTAAGAATGACCTTGCGGTAAATTTCGGTTTGTAAGTGGCCGAATTGAAAGGAGAAAGGGGGGAAAGCAAAGCAAATAAATCTTCATTAATTATTATTAATTTTCATCTCAATAATGACTTTGTTGGTCAAATTATGATAGTTAAAATATGTGTTTCATACTCTAATTTTACATCCAATTTCATTTTGGTACTTAAATTTAAGAAATGCATTTTTTTCCTTGAATCCTAATGGCGTTGGTTTTATTTAACAAAAAATATTGATTCAACAAATTGAAATTGTAATCATGCAATTTATAAAGAATAGTTATATTAAATAATTGATATTTTAATATATTTTAATATCATTTAATTGTAAAATCATCTTTTAAATTCTTTGGCCTAACATTTTCCATTAAGTTAAATTAATGATGTCAAGAGTGATCAGCACTTTTTTAATTTTATAAGCTAAACCGAAATTTCACATGAATTTAAATGACTAAATACATACTTTATCTAGTAATAATTACACTTTTTCAATGTAATACATACTAATGGCATCGAATAAGTGTTTGGAGATGTTTCTAGAAGACAAGCAGTACATTTGCTTAGTGTTTACGATACCTTGGTTTTTGTTTGGAAACGCGGTAAAAAAGCACTTTTACGCAAGTTGAGGTAAATATATGAAGGAGATTATCTCATTTTACGGAAAAATATTGTTGAACGTGCTTATGGGGAGTAAATAAGCTTTTCCAAACAAGCGGTCTTTTATTTTTGCCAAAATTTATGACACCTAGTTTGTTCCCCTTGTAACTTAAAAAAGTAATAATTATAATATTAAAAGTAAGTACTATAATTTTTAAATATTTAATCATTAGAATCTCTGTAATTTCATTCTTTAATAATTTTATTTGTTTAAGTATTCAGGGAATTTTCAATTTATGCACATGGAAGCCCATGAAAAGTGGGATAATTTTTATACAAGTATTGTTTCTATATGTTCCCCAAAAAAATTTGCCCTTGCTTGGAAAGTGTAATAATGATAAACAACTTTTTAGTAATAATAATTAAGGAATGTATAATAAGCACTTTTGTCTGCATGAAGCCTCCCCCTTGGACTGTGGGATTTAGACATTGTTATATTAATAACAACACAAAAATGTGCTACAAAGAATTTTACAGCTTTTTCTTCCACTTTCCTTTAAAGTTGTAGCATGTTGTCCCCTAAAGATTGTTTAAATAAATAAACTTATAAAAAAGAGAAATGAAATAAACTTTCCCTATATCTTTTTTTTTTCCATCTTTATTTCAAAACCAATATAAACTTATTTCATTAATTTTGTTAAAAATTATATACAGTCGGGTCTTTTCTATATAGTCAACGCATACAGTAACACCTCCTTTGAAAAAACGATTAATTTATACAAATTTTTTTAAAATTTTCTTGAAATTCTTACACAAAATTTTCTATTTTTGAAAATATAGACAAGGGTGTCCTAAAAATGAAAGTGATGTCTTTGTAATTCAAGAAAATTTTAGCAGAAATTTCTGTGACTTATTATCTTTGTAAGAGAGACTTTTGTGTGAGACCTATTATTAATTGTCTCTATTTCAAAATTAGGATAATTTTTAAATATAAATTAATTAGTAATGACAAATATGATATATATATATATATATATAATAGCTGCTATACCTTAAGAGAGATTACAACAATATAGACGTAACAAAATCTACTTATTGTCCTGCTATTTAACACACACGTACACACTGGAGAACCTATTTAAATAGTTAATATTAATTCTAAATGTAATATTCATTTTTCATATTTATCAATTTTTGGTATGCCTTGGAATTTGGGTGATCTATCAGACTCTGGCCTTTTTTCTGTTTACGTTCTCCATACTCTGTAGTTTATACATATATGAAGTGGAGGGAGAAATTTTGCTGTCCAATATTTTAAGTTACTTCATTAATTTTTCACATAAACGTAATATTTTATCATTTATTTATTATTTATGCTTTGTTATCATAGGATATAGTGTATACTAAATAGATGGGAAAATTTAAAAGTTATTAAATTTTTAAAGTTGAATTAATGGGATTTAAAGTTTTTCTTGACTATGATAAAACATATTGAAAGAACTTATTGTCAAGTAGAATCCAAATAAAATAAATCATTCAAGAGCACTACATTGAAGTGAATCTATTGAGCATGACTCATCTTTATTGAGGAAGAGATTTAGAGAAGTCCAAACTATTACAGAAGAGGGAATACAATATATGTTTAATTTGGTCATTAGAATATAAGTGTTTTATGTTAAAAGAGCTGCTTTCATTAATTAAATAATTATTTAAAATATGCTTTATGTTAGTCAAAACAAGATGGAGGTCGATTCATACACAGACATATATGCAAATTAAAACAAAACATTTGCAACAATTAACTTTCTGGGAATAAATATTTTTTCTTTTATTTTTCTTTGATATTCATGGGAGATAAATGTGTATTTAGTAATACTGCTTTTAGTGATGGCAACAAAAAATTACCTTTTTCAGAGTTGGAGTAGCCACAAGTCCACACTGATAAAAGCCGATAAGAATTATTTATTTTTTAAATGATCAATTTTATTTTATATCATTTTATGTAAAAAAATTAGTTAATTTGATTAGGAACAGTATAACTACAGTTTAATTGCAATCGAACAAATGGACATTATTGAACAAGGAAATTATGAATATAACATATATTTTATATTGCTATTATTAGATGAACAACAAGTAATAAAATGTAAAGGAAGTTAACACTAAAAAAATGAAATAAATATTCCATACATTATTAAGAGTATAAGATTAATTAATAAAATAAAAACTGGTGGTTTTGGACAGTAGTAATGTGAACCCAAATTATTTTAATTATGATCAAGTAATAGAGAATCCAAGGATGAAAAGCTAAAAAGTGAAGTTGTTGGTGGGAGTGATGTGCATGGATGTGCGTGTTGTAGAAAAGGTTGAGTTTTTTTTTGTTATGTGAGAGACAATCTTTTACATCTCCGTCTCTCTCTCAAGCTTTTTTAGATTCTTCCTCCATCATCACCTCTCTCTCTTTCAATAATTTTGCCTTCCCTCCATTTTTGTTTCTTCTCTGTGTATATTTCATTTTTAAGAATACTGAGTTCAGAGGTTAACTTTTATAGGAAGGTTAAAGAAATTGAAGAAACTAAAATATATTTATTTTTTACAGTGATTTATTTAAATTAAAAATTGATATAGATATAATCTATTGATATGTATAAATATTTTAAAATATATAATTATTGTACTTATATTAATAACGGAAAGTGCAATAAAGCACTTTCATCCCACCTTATTGAAACTAAAGAAGAGTGGTTAATTTATTATTTATAAGTTAAAAAATTTCAAACAGTGTTTATTTAGATCGGTCAAATCTATATCTTCTTTCTCAATATTCAATAACTACCATTAATAAAATAAGTATAAAATGAAGAATTAATAATTAATAATTTTTTTGAGTGACTTGTTTTATTGACAAAAGATTTCTCTTCTATAGATTAGGTATTCTATGTCTGAAGCCAAAGAAGGCGTATGTGTGTGTTTGTTTGTTTCTTTTTCAGTATCAAATCTACCTTGCTGCAAGATCAAGTGAAAAATACGGGCTACGAGTTTATAAGGTATTTTTTTTATTTTGAAAAAGCAAGATGGTATCTACATTTATTTCTAATTGTAATTGTTACCCTATTTTTTAAGAAAATACAAAATAGACATAATCTTTTTTAAAAGAATATATATGATTTTATTATAGACAATCATGTTTAAAACACCGTCGGAGTATTAAATATGGGTACATTTCTCCACGATATTCAAACATTAACTAGTTAAATTATGAGGGATCAATGCGTCTCACGAGACTCAACCTATGTTGATAAATTAGATATAATTTAAGAGTTCGTTTATAATAGTGTTAGGAAAGTACGTTTATGTAAAATGAGATAAAACTCCTCACATACTTATTATGTAAATTATAAATCATATTAAAAAAGGAGTTTCTACCGTTAAACCAAATATGCATGTGAATGTAGTAATATGTACGAACAACACCTTTACATATCCCAAAGCCCATTCCAGTTGTGTCGATTAGAAGATATTTGATATCCTTTAACTAAGGCAATAGGATCAGATTTTGCGAATAAAAAACTATGTTGCAGACTAATTATATTATTCTCTTCTGTTTAATTAGAATTGGGAAATGATCAAATATAAATTATTAGTACTATTATTAGTCAGGAGAATTTATTTATTTATTTATTAGTCTTTATAATTTTACTTAATTTATAATGGCGTTTCTATAGTTTTTCTTTTGATTTTTATATTAGATCCTTACACTTTCCTCTTTTACAAACATCAATCCATATATTTTGATAATACGCAAATTAGGGTTGATGTCGATGTTCATCAATAGATGGCATGTAAGTTGTCACGAAATATAAACTAAAAGGAATGGAATAAAATTTATTCACTATCAATATAATTATTATTTTTAATTTTGATAGTTTGATAGAAATGGTGTTTTTTTTTTCGAAATCCAACTAATATTCATTACTTGAAGTGCTTTTTCATGCATAGGGAAATTGCTTTGAATTTTAGCAATTGATATCTTTGAAAACATTACTTTTCTTATTCTATTTATGTATTCTTTCTGAATTGAAGAACTAACTCTAGAATGGCAAATAAAAATAATGTGAGAATAGATTTGATTTATAGGCTCACATTTGTATATCATCTAAATTTAGTTAATTTTGATTTTATTTAGATTCATGTAATAACATTAATCCATTTATGTTGAATAAAAGATCCATTTTAACATTTTCTTACAAATCAACAAATTATAATTATAGAGAATAATATATAGTACAACTTAGAAAACTACAAAATGAAGAAAAAACCTACAAACAGTTTAATTCATCATGCTCTTTGAAATAAGCAAGTGCCTTATTATAATAAATATTAAGAACGCCTTCTAGTTGATTCCTTAAAGTAATTACGAGATATAGTATTAAGATAATTATGAAAGAAAAACAAGAGGATATATATATATATATACCTTTTTCTTTCTTTAAATAAGAAGATGAAATTGATTCATTTATTATAAGGGTTTACGAAAGATACAATAAGTCAAGGTCCTTCGTATATTTATAGATTGTTATATATTTATTAATTAGCGTAGGAACAACGCGTTCTTATCATTCCACACAATTTTTTTTATTAGTTTATGTCAAAGTAATACAAAAAGGAAGCGCTCATTATATGATTGTCATTTGTCAAAGGCCACTTAATGGCATTGGTAGGGTCTCCCATTACTAGCACAACGCTTTCTTTCTTATTCATTCATTCATGCATGCACACCAATCACTCACTCTCTCTCTCTCTCTTCCTATTGTATTTTTGTGTATATTTCCTATTTTCATAAAAAATTATTAAATTTCAATCGTAATATATTTCCTATTTTCACATGTTGCTAAATAGTTATGGTAACAAGTTATAGTTTGTTTGAGATAGTGTTGCGTAAGCACGTTTATATAAGTTGAGATAAAATTTTCCTTACATACTTACTTCATAAAAAGTATATCACGTTGGAAAAGTATGCTTCACCGCATAATTTTGTTGAGAGCAGATAGGCCGTTCTAAACAAAAATTATTTTTAATATAGTTTCTAAAAATTAATAGAAATTAAGTTATCTTAAATTATCATTTTCATATTCTAATATTTTGGTTGTCATTATTTTCGTATCCCAAGAATAGTG